>JANHGN010021824.1:0-32968 GCA_024605025.1 Megaceryle maxima | reverse complement strand
GAATACGTATCCCAAATGCAGATAACCAATGAACCTAGAGCTTGATTTGTATGCTTGTAGCCAAACGCCAATGAAAGCAGTTGATGTACATGTTATCAGATTGTAACCACTATATAAGTAAGTGACGCAGTCAGAATAAACGTATCTGCATGTAGCCATATTGGTGTGATTGTCGATACTCGGCCGGCTTCCCAATGGGACCCTCTTCAGTTCCCCACCCACCACACAAACATCTAGGTTGTAACATGCCAGCGTCTCTAGGAGAAGGCTGTGGGGGACTGTGTCAAAAACCTTGGAGAAGCCCAGGTAGACAATGTCTACTGCTCACCCTCCATCAAGCAAGTAGGTTACTTTGTCTTAGAAGGCGATCAGGTTTGTCAAGCATTATTTGCCTCTGGTGAATCCATCTTGGCTCTTCCCAATCACACACTTCAGTTTATTTGTGGTAGCCCCCAGCAGGATTTGCTCTGTAACTTTCCCAAGGATTGAAGTGAGGCTACTGTGTCTAGAATTACCTGGGTCCTCCTTGGAACCCTTCTTGTAAGTAAGGGTGATTTTCTTCATATTCTGTTGCTTGTAGTAACTGGAAAATTGTATGAAGCTAGACCTTTAGAGTCAAACTTCAGATGTGTGAGCCTGGCTGGATGGAAGTGAAGAGAGCTCCTCTTCTTGGCTACTGTACAGAAAGCCTAGTGAGAGCCCAGGCTAGGGCCAGGGGCTGCAACTTAGCTCTGAGTCTTAACTTGCACACCAGCTCCTCCCAGTGAACACCTTTGTGATACATCCTCCTATGGTGGTATATTGATAACTTGTGATATCCCTGTTTACTGGTGGCATCTTGGTCAGTGGCAGTGAGCGGCTGATTCTCTTGAGATATATCTAAAACCTACATGTAGTACAGGAAGACTGTGTAAATGTAAATTTACTGCTTGGGGATTGCCCACAAGAATACAGTCAGGAGGAGGGTTTGCATCCTGCTTTTTGAGGTGGTGTGGGTTTTGTTTGTTTTGTTTGTTTGTTTGGCTTTTTGTTGTGTTGGTTTGTTTGTGTTTGTGTTTTGCTTTTTGCTTGTTTATTTTTGTGGTTGGTTGGTTGGTTTGGTTTTTTCTCAATGTTCTGCAAAGCAATACTCTCCTTGTACCATCCAAATTAAATACAGAAGTGACAGTAAATTGTGAATACAAAGAAAATTAACGAGTTGCTTTGCTCTTGAAGGATCTCCTTGATTTGGCAAATGCATAATAGGGGTAGTACATGTGGCCAGGAACTGAGAAAGGACTCTGCCTGCTTTGCTTTATATGTACTGATTTGGAGGCTTTGCCCTGCAAAAGAGGGAGCTTCATGATTCAGCAGTCTCTTGAGGTTTTAAGAACTGTGATGTTCCCTGCCTGGAAATGGAGTTCTGCAGCAGAGGGAGGAAATGAGCAGCAACAAGAGGCTGTAAAGAAAACAGGCCATGGCAAAGAAAACCAGAAGGCTTTAAAATGAAGATGATGATAAATGCAGTTCAGAATAATGACTATCTACTTTACATCAAGCCTGACTGATAGTGATTTCTTTGCCCAGCAAGGAAACTTATCAACAGTGCAATGTAACAATCATGGCAAGAGATTCTTTGTACTTAATACCTTTTAATGTGTGAAGGAAAAAAAAATTACTTGTGGGTTAGGTCTTGCTAAATCCTGCTATAAGCTCTTGGATTTGTTCAACATTATAAAAATACAGAATATGCTGAATGGGATTTATTTAATATTTAATTTTTATTGTCAGATATGAAATGTAAGCAGTTATACATGAAAACAGTTCTGTTGACTGGTGCATTTAAATGTTAGTATGATCATAGTAACCCACTCTTTTACATTTCAAGGGCACTTTCCTAAGAACAAAGTTTCCTCTTTCAGATAGAAGATTTCAAGCAGTATACAGTGACTTAAAGCTGAAATGATAACATATCCCTAAATAATCTACAAATAATCTTGAAGAAACCTGCTATTTATACTGAATTTTCATGTATCAAGACCTCTGGAGTTGTAATCTAAGAGTTTAGAGCTCTGTAAGAGTACTGATCATCAGAAGAATTTGATAGCTCTGTAATTTTGCTCTCTGTGTTCCTATGGCATATGAGTAAAGTGATTCATAAAACAAGTCATCTAGAGCTTTAGGATTAGGAATATCTGGACTAAGAGAAAATATATTTTAGTAATTCTTTAAAATATTTAAATGAAGACAGATTTGCTAATGGATTTAAGGAGCATAAACCTAGGGAACATTATCCCCTTTACACTATAGGCAAGCTGATTTATCACCGATACAGTTCACAATGTTACAGAATTTATATTAGAATATAGTTTTAAGTGAAAGCGAAGTGAAACCTTCTTTGGTCCTGCAAAAGCCCATAGGAAGAGGTTAGAAAGATTAAGTTCTTGACATTTTATTACTCTTTGAGTTCTTAAGAACTCGTTTTTGCTTTATCTTTTAAAAATCCCACTTTGCAAGGAGATGTCTGTATTGCTGTGATCTTTTTTTTTTTTTTTTTCCATAATTATATTCAGCAGTTGAAGTACCAGTAACTTTTGCTTTAAGTTTCATAGGTAACATGGTTATTATTTTTTCCTTCATCATTTTACTGGTGTTGGTGACTCATGAATTAGCTGCAAGTGATGCATCTGATGCTGCCACACTATTGGCAGTGTTCATCTCTTCTTCTGACACCTCATTGTGTGTAGATACCAAGAGTGTAATAACAGTTTCTGAGAGAAAAGAAGTTCAGAAGAGTATGAATGTGATTTCAGAGTGCATCGTTTGTTCCCTGAACCATGCCCTATGCTTTCTAAATGGTGGCATATTATTCTAGCCAGATGCTCCAGGAAATAAAGAAGGAGAAATCCACAAATAAAAGCATTTTGATTAGAATTTTCTCCTTCCCTACTGAGATGTAGAAAGGTTGCTGTTCTACCTGTTTCCCAGCTGGTTTGGGAAAGCAAAAACTCATCAAACACTGTTACTGCTTAGAGAGATATCAAAATTGATTTTTAAGTTATCTCAACAGCTTGGAAATGCGTTCAGCTGGATCACTAGGAGACTAAATGAATTTGTGACATCATCAGTATGTCCATTAAAATTTCCCCATCTATTACATAAAGCAACAGGGAGCAAGAGCAGCTCATTTAGAACCATGTCTTCCAAATTCAGCAATAAAGGTGGAAGACCATCTTTTTCCATTCCTAATGCCTATAGGAAGTAAAAAAGGGAGAGTTTCATGTCTTCTCCATCCATATATATTCCTTCCTTCTAGTACCTTTTAGTTGCTTTCTTACTTCATGATATTGTGTTGCATTAAAAAGCGGGTCTTTCCACTGTATAATCTTCACAAGGGTTATACAGTGTTTTCCAGCCTTTTTAGGAGGTAGACTGGATTAAGTGAGAAGGAGTCTTTCTCTGGAGCTTAACATATTGCTACATGGGTGTGAATGATGTATGAACTTCTCCCTAAGGAATTGAAGTAGGTAAGAGGAGTGTAGTGCTTGACATGAATGACTAGCATATGGAAAGTGGCAAAGTGAGAAGACTTAAAACTAGTTGTGTTTGTGTATGAGGGTCAATGGAGTTTCTTTAACTTGACAGAAAAAAAAAAAAAAAAAATTCCCTCATGGAATAAAGGTATTAACCTTCTTTAGATGAAGTGGGGGAAAAAGCAAGATAAGCATTTTAAGCATGTAAGAGATGCTAAGTAAGGTAAATAGTTGATGTCTGTGTATGCATTAAGATGAGGGAGACAGGGCTATGCGCTAATTTTTCCTCCAGCGTTTGAAAGATGGTGGATATTAGTTAAAGAAACTTTGTAGCCTGAATATTTAATAGATAACCTTTCATGTCTTTAAATTATAAATGTTTAGAATAAAATCAGAGGTCCAAATATCCTTGTCCAATTTAGAAATTCAGAACTGAATCTAATCCAATCTAATATTAAGACTTTCATCTGTCCTTAAATGCTTGATCATTACTAATAAAACAGAAGAATCTCTTAATTGATTTATTTAATTCATGTAGTAAATGCCAAATCACTAACTATGTAACAATAAATCAAAGAAGTAAAAATAATTTGGGTAGAATAACCGCTTATCAGGTAAATGATTAAAGAATTTTAAAATAAAATGTAAAATAATTGCAGAATTAAACAGCAAACAAAATTTCTGAGGAAATGAGGGGAAAAAATTAATTATTTTTTTTAGGATTGTGGTTCAGAATGTTTCCTTTTAGTTATGAAAAACTGCAAACAAGATAAAGCAAATTTTACAGTGACTTCTGGGATAAATTCTTTGCAGATAATATAAACCTAGATGAAGGAAAGCCTGTCCGCTCACTATCATTAGCATCACCCAATATGTTCCCATTTCATTCTTCAGGGCATAATATTAATGTCAGGAGGATGAGGAGCCCACATGAGCATCATCGCTACCTTTTCTTCCAACTTTTTTTTTCTTTTTCTTCCTGTAACTGTTTCTGCAGCTAATCAATTTTCAAAGACAGTATTAATTCCGCTACCTTTCTGCCTTCTATGTCTTCTTTTAGGTCCTGCTCCTTTTTTATTGTTATTCTTTCTATCCTGATAAGCAGCTTTTAAACAACTACCTGGTATTTTGCAAATAATTCCTTTCCCTTTTCCATCCTTTATATGGCCTCTGGCCACCTTTAGCTGTTCTTTCACAGCTTCCCAATTGTGCCAATTATCATGGGCCCATTCTTCTGGGAATTTGGGACTTGGACTTATTCCATGCTTCCAGAAGTAATTACTGATACTCGTCACCATCCTGCTGACCATGCCAGTTTGTTGTGAATGAGCGGAAAGCAGCTCACAGAAAAGAGAGAAGGACCAATATGGTTTATTAAGGTTGCTCAATAAGTTAGATGTAATTTAGCAGAGTCTAACAGTGGTTTACCAAGGTTCAATATATTTGATGGCAAGGTTCACCTCATTAATTATTGAATAAAAGAAACATACAAAGGAAAGCTGAGTTAGAATTGAGTTAGTTTGGACCTTCCTTGCTTTCTAAATTCCCAATGGAGGTAAGTGCAGCTAGGTCTAATCCTAGCTGCAGACTTTGACAATGGTTTATGTCTAATGGAATTATCTATACTAAATTTATAATTACTAATCCATGTACCTACTCAGTATTAGCTATGTTTCATTATTATTAATTGTGCACACTATCAGGCACTTAACAAATAGCTGCCATTGATAGGTCTTCTCAGCATCAAGGAGCAACTTTGAGAGGCATCTCAGTTCAAGGGAAGATCACTGTCATGCAGAGGTGGGGAGAGCTCAAGGAAGGCTCACTTAGGCTGTCCTATTTATAGAATAAAGTGGTTGGCTTGTAGTCAAATTACATGCAATGGGAAAGGTATGTATGAGACTCCTTGTACCCACAACTTTCTTTCCTCCTTGATAAATGAGTCTTGGAAAAGCCACCTGCTGTTCATGTGTTAATCACATGATTGGTGTTCCAAGATCATATGCATCAATGGTTGCTGTGTCAGACTGCTTTGTGGGTTTTCAGAGAACAGATTGAATCTAGAGGAGTTCTTGGCCCAGCTACAGCTCAGGCATTTACCCCCTCTGGAGCCCGTACCAACTTACTGTTATTTTGGTTAAGGGGTTGAACGCATCTGTCACAGAGCTGTATGCAATTTTAATTAAACAAATGTATCTGTGCCTTCTAAGTATTAAATGGTGGGATGAACCACGTACCTCATCAGAGTGACAGAAGCATTGCACAGCATTGCACCACTGTTACGTGGTAACTAGCAACTTATATAAGTGCAACTTATCAGTGGCTAGCGATATCAGATACTGACTCTGAACAGGATCTTTTGAGCAGAGATGTGAGAAGCTTTGTATCAGAACCTTGTGAAACATTAATTAGTTTTGAATAGAAAAGCAGCGCTGTTAGGTTTGCACTGAGCCAGGACAAGCAAAGACCAATGTTCTGGTGAAAAATATGGTGATTTGCCCCATTCTTGTAGGCCATTTACTAATTAGTTATAATCTAATGACATACTCTGTTCTTCAGGGCACAAGGGTAACAAGATCACAGTTTATCAGTTAGGCTCTTTTGAGGGAAATGACTGGTTATCAAACTTCATATTATATTTTGATCCTAACTTACATGTATTATTAAAAAAAAAATAAAGAAAGCTTGGGTGGTGCTTGCATTAATTATAGAAACATATCAGGATTCCACTGTAATTCTGGAACTACCAGAAATTCACCTTTGTAACTTTGACTCATCTTTTTTCCAGTGACTGTTACATATTACTCACAGTGACTCCAACTACTTTTTTCTTTTGAAGAAGGTGGTAAAAGGCTATCTGAATATTTCAAAGACTTACTTTTATTCATTCCTGTTATCTATATTAGCAGTTATATGTTCAAAGAACTCGAACAGGAACGTTACCTGTCCCTTCTGAGCTCATCCTGAAACATGCTACTTTTTTCATCTTTTATTCCTTGACTCAGACATAGTGTCATTTCTAAGAAATTCTCTGAAACTGATGGGAAAATAATTTATTTAATTTGTCTCTAGACAGTCCAAAACCAGTGCAATTGTGTGTCGTTCCCTCTCTCATCTGCAATCTCTTTGCTCCACAACAGTCTTGCTAAAGCAAATTAAAAAAGATTAAATGACTCAAGGAAGCTTTGTGAATGATTTCCACTTAGAAGATATCTTTCAGATAGTCTGTTGGTCTGGATTTAATATCTCTGAAACTTTTCAAAACATTCTAATACAGTATCCTCTATTTTGTAAGTCATATTTCTGTGCTCAAACTGTGCTGCTTTTAAACTTTTTTTGTGAGAATAAAAAAAAATATTTAGCATTACTCTCCCATCACATGGTAACTGTCTGAGAAAGGCATAAGTGAAAACTTAGAATTACATTTTCAGAATGGATTTCCTGTTCATATATTTTTTTTTTCCCTCTAACAACTTGTCTTTTCAGCAGTTGATTCAGCAGTATTTATTTGGAATCAAATACTTCTCTGAAACTGCACCACCAGACTTCTGCCTTTAGTATCAAGTACATACAAATACACACCCCCTCCAGTCTGGTATTTGGATGGAAAAACATGAACCCTTTCATTTTAAAAGATACCAATTGTTATTGGCTGCACACAGATTTCTTAGATGTTTCCCTTTCTAACAAAGAGACTAAGAACAGTCAGGACTCTCATTTTGACATTACAGTGATAGTGAGCAGTGCTGAGGGCCAGTGCCTTGGGTGGCAATATCATAGTAACATCTGTGAGCTAGCAGGTATTTGTGTAGGTCCATATGCTGCCTCCTTGTTCTTTTTAGTTTCTTCTAGATGCTCAGAAGAAAGGAAAAGGCTTCCTTCTGTGTTGTCAGTGAAGCTAGTTAAGCCACAGGTTTCAGCTTTCAAATTGACTGTTTTCACTAATTGTGGCAAAGTCTAATGAGTAAACCACTTTTTTTTTCTTTTTTCTTTCCCACTGTAAATTATCTTTTGATTAAACATATGGCATTTACTCAGAAATCATTCAGTTATATATGATGACTTTAAACCTCTTCCTCTCTTCTCTGATTCTCTTGCCTCCTCCAGAAGCATCTAACAACAGTAAAAGCTTCTGTATCTTGTGTTGAAATCATCCAAGAGTCCCTTATCTCCTAACACACACAACAGCAAGAAATGATCTGACTCACTTGGAATAGAAGACTAAATAGGATTGTCTCTATCTTACACATGCTCTCTTTCTGTGCAAAGGCTCAGTTAACACCAGTTAGTCACACAGCCAGCAGAGAAGAGAAAAAGTTTTGCCATTGAAAGATTAGTTAAAAGCCAAACAACCAAAGAATCAGATCAGACACTGAAACAGGAAAATATCAGCACATCATGGGAAAAGTTCCTGGTGTTCAAAGGACCTGTGCTGCTATTGCTGATATGTCAGCTCTGCCTGTGGTTCCTCTAGTCATCTTTGCTTCCAGACATGGTCATCTTTACACAACAACAACAGAAAGAAATGTTTGAATTGTTACATAAATGAGGAATATTAATTCTCTTTTCAAACAGGGAAAGACCATTAAAAAAAAGGACAAAATGAGAAAAAAATACACTAAATGAGAAAGCCTGCATAATTAGTGTCCCAGTCAAAAAGGTAAAACAAACTGCATAAGCCTAGTGAGTGTGATAATTTTTTCACTTTGAATTTTGAATTTTCACTTTTAGTCCTGATTCACTGGTGGATAATTTCATTTGTATACAGCTACCTGATAAAGATAGTGACTGGCTGTTAGAGACATCAGATAAAATCAATATTAATTTAATCTTACAAATATCAATGTCTTGAACTTCTAAAAATACAGAATACATTAGCGTTCATAAGCAAGGTCACTGCTACAGCATTTTTATAGATAATTGTTATGTCAGGGGAGAACATTAAAGGTTCAGCAGTATTTAATTGGCTATTCTTGAGCTTATGAGTAGTCATTTAGTAGTTTAATTTCTCCATATTAAATACAGATTTTATTGCTTCCTGCAGTAATGTTCACCTCCTTCATCAGTGCACACTTCCATTGAAAATTTGTAAGAAAAGACATTTTACTGGCTTAAAACATGGATGTTAACTGTGTGTGGGTAAATTATGATTGCAGACCTTCATCATTAGCATGTTAGATGCTGTTAGACAATAGGCTGAGGAATTTGCTTATTTCAGGCACTTAAAAGGGAGAGCTAGGACCTGAATGAAATGGAACAGTAGATGTGATTTATCTGTCAAATAGATCAGTCTAAAGCATGCATGGGTTCACTGCTTCAGTTGGAGTCAGTTCTGCTCAGATTTACAGTAGCATATGGAAACTAGAATAATGTGTCAAATGTTTTCTTTTAGTAGTGTAACTTTCACACTCTTGGGAGGGTTTCTTATTTTTTATCTGAAGGAAATTAAAAGAAGACACAAGTAGTGAAAGACAAGGTAAAAAGAAAAAAAGTAAATAAAAGATAAATTAATATTAAATATGCCATGCATTATTATCTTCTTATTGCTATGTTGTAAGAAAGGAACGAAAGCAAAGAAAAATAAGCTGTAGAAAAGGAGAAAGCCAATAAAGTCAGAATATCATTGCTCATAAAGAGATGGTGCACATAGCCAGGTAATTGTCCATATTGGAACATGATACACAATATCTCTTTTCCAGTACTGTATTTCCAAAACTTGTGATAAACATCCCTGTATAGAATATAATTCCACAACTATTTATTAAACAGAACATTTAAGATCAAATTTTTAGCTTAAATTCTATTATGAATGGAGAAAGATAGGACTATTTACTCTGCAAATCATAGTTATTTCTCTAGCTGCCTTCTAGTTCCTGGATGGAAAGTAAATTGCTTTCTGTGTAGCCTGCCTCCACATTTTGAGTGGACCGATTCAGAGTGATTTACTGATCTGCTAGTTTGTTCTGTTTGGCTAAACTTAATGTTTGTTTGCCTTGGTGAAATACTCCTCATGCTTTCTCCTTCAGACTTTTAAGGACTATAACTTGCTCACCAGCTCTTCCCAGAACTATTTCAAAATGAGTTTTCTGGTTGTGCATCAGATAAAAGTATTCGTTCTTTGTCATACACAGCCCCTGCTCTGAAAAATCCATTTTGATTTGATCTAATGACCACTTCATTGCAGAAAGAAATATGCCATAGAGCAATGCTAGAATTGATTGGACTGTGGGATGACATTATAACCTACATAACAATAAACCAAAATGTTCAACTAGCAGCATGAATTAAAATCTGACCTATATCCCCTACAACTTGGGGGAAAAATCTGAGCGCACTATCTGTCCTCACTCTGAGACAATATGCTTAAGCTTTTCTTTTTTATAAACTTCCTCAAAGTATTCTGATTCTCTCCAAAGTGGTGCTATTTCTTTACACAGCTGTTCCATTTTTCATCTTAAGAGTTCATTTACATAGAAATATTTTCCCTTCTCTCTCTGATTTGATTCTGTTGTAGGGAAGGTTACCTCCTTTAATGTGCACATTCTGATGTTTCATTAGGTACTTCAAATACTCAACATGCAATAAACTTTTTCAAGGAGCCTATTCCAGAGGAAAAAATATTGATTAAGCTCCTGTCTATTTGTTTTTGAATTGTGAATAATGCATGTCTTGCTTACTTGAGTGATTCTCTTGCATGCCTTTTTTATAGATTGACTTTTGTTAGCAAATCATATTTTAAGACTGACAAAGCACTTGCTTCCTCATAGTAGTTCTTGTGACTGCTTGGAGTCCTTTCAGTTGATCTTGTGTTGTGGTGAGCTTTTTGTCACTCTAATTGTGGTTTTTGTCATTTTAATGACTGAAATAAGCTTTAACTCTGGAATATGTCCTGCCCTTCTCCTTCATCATTTCTAGTTGATTCATATTAGAATAGAATAATTCATATTTTGGCTTCCACAAGCTTTTGTAAGGATACATATCTTATGAAAAAGTACAGGTGAAATTAATGCTAAATAAATATTTCACTTTGGACCTGACTCTATCAGTTTTACAAATATCTTTTCTAGGAATGTAAGTTCATAGCCAAATAAGATTGAAGTCAGTGGAAAATACTGCAATTTAAAGATTGATATTTTTTTCTACAAAGTTTTTTAATGAAAAATTAAAATTTGTTAACATTTAGACTGTTGGGTTTTGGATTTTTTTTTGTAAAAAGAGTTTAAAGACATGTTGAGAATTAAAACTGGTTTAGTTTTTACAAGTGTACTTCTAAAAAAGAAAAAAAAATAGGATTTACAAAATATATTAAGTGCAAGGGGTTGCTTGGCAACTTTAACCTATTGTAAGATTATTGAAGAATTGCAAGACTCAAATAGTAGAATATAAAATATATTTATTAAATGCAATATAAAAAAAACCCAAACAAACAAACAAAAAACCAAACCAACAAACAAAACAGCTGAACTAACTGCCTTGAATGGATATCCTTTAAGTGGCAGTTAATCAGTTTCCAAATGATGCCCACTAAAGTCACCATGAAAGGTTGTATTTGAATAGGAGAGATGATGTATGTACAGTGGATAGAGAACTGAAACTCATGACTTAGTTTCACTTTGTCTACCTGTGCAGGAAGAGATGTTGTGTTGCCTACTGCCAGCTCCTGTCTGTGTAAAAATTCAAGTAAAGGGTAGAGAAAAAAAGTGTGGTTAATAAGAAAATATGGCATAAAAGATAAAATAATGGAATTTTCCCTTGTACCAGCATTAATAAATATTTGGAGATAAATATAGTCTTTAGAAACATTTTAGAAGGGATTTTTTAATTTAAAACATAGATTCTAAAGTAAAGAGCAAATAAAACATAACATTCTAATAGTTTGGGCATGAATTATCCATTGATATATACCTCCTAACTGGAGAAATATCTGATTTATTTTCCAGTACTAAACAGGGTAATAAACTAGTCTTTCCAGAAGAAATAATAATCACAAGAAGAGTATTGCCATGAAAGCATCCTTTAGTAATAGTTATCTGACTCAGTCAGAAATTCAATAGCCTTTGTGATAGGATTTAAACTACTGCTACTTTTGCCTACCGAGTGTCTTTCAAAATATCATTGTATATTAATTCCATACCACTGTAATATCACTCTATGCTAATTCTAATAAAACAACTTTACATGCTTTCATACATCTATCCTAATTACAAGTATGTGGAAAATAGCTGAAGGAGAAAATAGATATATGTGACTTTTCAAACTAAGTGATATTTCCAGTGAAAAGGTGACTGTTACCATGGAAATGAACTGTTGAGTTTTCCAGCTGCTGTACTTATAAAAGTAACTGTTCACAAAAACAAGCCTCTAAAAGTGGAACAACAAAAAAACTCCAAAGTGTGTAGTAGTGTTTGTGAAGTGTCCTTTAATCATAAAACATGGTGGATGAATGGCCAAACAATACAATTACATTTTCCAGCTTTATCATACATTGTGTTTACCAGTGCGTGAATAAGAAAACTTATACCTAGTTCTCCACTGCAGGTTAGATTTTCTTTTAGTTCTACCTGATGTGAAAAAATTCTTTGTGAAACTGATATGCAAATACTAGATTAAAAAAGATTAAGAGTTATGGTATTATGAAAAAATATATATAATTTATGTGTTGTGAGATCCCACTGATTTTATGTGAAATTTTTTTTTTTTTTTTTGGTCTGTTTTGACAGGGTAAAACGTGCAGCATGGATTTTAGTAGCATTGTTGGAAAACTTGAACAGCTTTTTAATACTATGTATATTTTGTATGTACATTATTGACTCCATAGTGAGTTACAAATCTGAAACTTCTAAATCTCTGCCCCATTGTCTCTTAAGATGTCCTTGCCTTACAGATGACTCCATTATCTCAAGCAATGACATGCATGAGACTGTCTATAAATGGAAAGATTACCCCTTAACTGGATGGGAGAAATGGAATTTCTTCATCTTAAAATGAGAGTTTCTCAGGGGAAGGAAAAGGTAAGTAAGCCAATAGCAAAGAAGGGAGAGAGAATGATGAAAAATGAGATTATGAGTATTCATTTAACATAAAATAGCCTTTCTCTAAGCTGACATAATTTCACAAGGTATCTTTTTTTCCTCATTTTTACAAACTTGATGTGGCACAACTTGACAGTTGAGGGCAAGAAACTGCTGAAGGCCAAGTCTTTGGGTGCTGAAATTGACCTTACAGGAAGGCTAATGGAAAGAAGGCTGAACACTCTTGCAGAGGATGAGTACTTCTGAAGATTTCCTGCTTTTCAGCGATGCTAGGTCAAATTTGGAACCACCAGTTAAACCATAAATCTTGATTAATGGAAAGTTTTGATGATTGGTACTTTGGCAGAAACACATTTTAATAATTTTTCTACAAAAGTCCTTAATTCATCTACATTTGCTTCAAGAAAGATGACTGGGATAAGGTCTTACTGCTCACAAACGATTATGCCCTGCATAGATTTGTTGATGTTCATTTACAAGGAATGTTCATAAAGTTCAATCAATAAAGACTGCATTAGGGGGGACACTGAAGGGATATGGGGATGTATGTGCCATACAAGTATGTATGGCACAGTTTCTCTGCGAGACAAAAAAGCCTCTTAATACTGCCGATGTATTTTTTCCACTCTCCAAAAGTTGCTTGAGACCAATAGCTGCAGACAGAAGTTTAACAAGAGGTCAACACTTTGCTGTGCCTCAGTGGGGAAACCCAGGTCCACTCAATCTGATTGCATTACAAGTGGCTTTCTGCAAGATAAGCTCAGTCTGATATGGACTGTTTCCATTGGCTGTATTGTGTTTGGGGGAGATGGGGCTTGTTATTTATGTGCTTAATACTACACCCAGAATATGCAGAAGCTAAATTTAGCATTGCCCATTTGAACTCTTTCTTTGGGTCATTTGGTGGTTTTTACTGTCAAGAAAGAAAAATGTATAGGGTTAAAAATATGTACTTTAACAATAGTATTGTGTTTGTAGAATCAGAGTCTATTTTATAAACAGTTTAGTGGAGCTTCTTGAAAATGTTATATATGTCTCCAAATGCAAAGTTTAGAATACTCGATCTGGCAAAAATAAACTGCACACTTGTAGTAAATATTTTGCATTTTGTGAATGCCTTGGAGGAAGAGTTGTTTCT
Source organism: Megaceryle maxima (assembly GCA_024605025.1). NCBI lineage: Eukaryota > Metazoa > Chordata > Aves > Coraciiformes > Cerylidae > Megaceryle > Megaceryle maxima. Next base: position 19,286 of record JANHGN010021824.1, on the reverse strand, counting down.
CAAGGACTATTCAAACTTCTTGAATATTTTACTACAATCTTAGAGACTCTGTGAAGCATGCTTTAGGGATATGGTTTAGCAGTGGACATGCAGAGGAAAGTTAATGGTTAGACTTGATGATCTTGAAGGTCTTTTCCAATCTAGATGATTCTGTGATTCTCTGCTATTCTTGAAGCAAAGAATGGGGAGTGTGTGGGAAGGACATGTTGCCTCTTTTTGCACCATACTGCTGTCCAAAGGCACTTGGGTAAAGTGTGTCCTGATAGTAAGGTCACTGAAGAGTAGGAAGAGGTGTCACTTTATCTAATGTAAGGAAACTGATAGACAAGTAAGATTCTTTCTGGCATTAAGATACACTTTTAAAATCTCATACTCTTCTGTCAGTCTGAAGGACAAAGTACCACTACAAGGAGAATGAGTAGAGAGTCCTTTAGACTGACATTTCACCTTTAAGCAAAATCTGTGTTATACTAACTGCTTCTTGTGATAAGAAGTCCATAGTTTTTTAAAAAATATCAACACGTGCAGTATGACAAAACACAGCACAGACAAGCCTGATAGTATCTCTGCCAAAACCTATGTCCTTCAGCCAGAAAAAGCCAAACTGGAATCTGGAAAGATCCTCCAGGTTCTAAAAATTCTCTTCTTACAGCCATGTGTACACTGGGGAATTCTGCCAGTGAACAGGCAGCAACATCATGTGCTGATCTAGATGCTAGAGTTGGTAAGTCTTCTTGTTAAAAATGTCCTCCTTGAAAATTCTGTCAGAAGATAGGTTGATACTCCTATGCCTCCCATACCTTCGCCTAGCTTGTTGTAGAGTAGCAACGCTTCACCTGGAGGATTCAGGGTGCTCAAATCCAAGGAACCATAGTTCCTTTTCTTTTTATGAACTTATGCCATATTGTCTAGGCTTCCCACACAATCCCATGGTCCTCCAATGCTGGTTGTTCTTTTTACTCTTCTTTCAAAGGTAGATCCTGTGCAGCTACCCCCATCTCTATTTTAGAAATAACATGCATGGTTTCTATAGTATTTCAGCTACTAACAACTATGTGCTAACATAGTTGTTAACTATGTGTTAACATAGTTGCTAACACTATGTGTTACCTTGAAAATGAGAAACTTGAAGGTAATGAAAACACAGAATTGTTTCAGAATCTATCAGATGCCAACTAGTTCGGCATCCTGCAAACTGATACATTTAAATTTCTGAAAACCAGCTTGGTTGTATTATGATATAGATACAATATAATTGGGTATGTGCAAAGCTTCCAGATAGTGAGCTTGCTTCATTGGAGGCTCTCAGCATGGAAACGTAAAAATATGAGAGCTTCTTTGAAATGATAAAGGAAACATGCAGCTCCCTACTGATATGTGTCAGTGTGCAATTGGTTTACAACAGGGTTGATAGTAATGCAGGTGGTGATGATGAATCTTCCAGAAAGGTGATTCTAAGCAATGCATAAAACAAGAGATAACACATCCCAAGATGTTAAAACGGTGCTGACAGATAGCCTCAACATGGAGTATGTCTGCTGCTCCCTAATTCTGGAATATGGCACCATTTAAAAACACACAAAAATGTTAAGTGGAAAGAAAGAAAAAGTTGAAAGCAAGCTGTTCCTTCAACAGGTACACAGAAGTTATAAAAGCCTTTCATTTGGTCTGCTTGACTGAGGGAGACTTAAAAGAATGCCTTAGAGTGCCAGGCATCCATCATATCTCAGGATGCAGCTCTAACAAAGTCAAAAATAGGTAATTATTGTAATCATTTACTGTAGCTGACTCAGGTATACATATTAAATGATCTGCAAAAGACCATTTTGAATTAAACCTATGTTAGAAGATGTTAACTAAAAAACAAACAAGCGAACAATAACATTGAAAGCTTATAACCTGTAGTCATAATTTCATGTTTTAAAAAAGTTGAGTGGGAGCCCTTTGCTTTTACTACACCTGAACATTTTTGAGATAGTGAGACTGTTGGCCGGGCTTGGGTGGGTGGCTTTGCTGCTTTGAAATAACCTTCCTAGGCAGCTCCGTGTAAACATTACCAGGGATGTGGAGGTTCTGTGGCTATTTTTGCAGCATTTGTGCTTGCTGCATGAAAATGACATGCTATCCTGTTGCACTTCTCATTACATCTCTGGGCTGGAGTATTTTCTGCAGGAAGCATTTCTTTTTTGCTTCCTTTGCTGTGTCAGAATTATGACCTGTACATGATTTTTCCTTTTGTTTTCCTGAAAGTGGATTTATGATGAACAATGAATTTGGTTTTGGTTAGTTTGCACAAAATATTATCTGTAGGAAACAGTGGCAAAAAATGTTCAGCTATTTTTCATGAAATTGCTAGTAACATCAATATTAGTGTCTGATTATGTGACCCATACGTTTTCTCCATTAATAAGAAGTAGCCTTTCCCTTGCCAAATAATCCATTTTACTATGTGCATGTACATAGATCTATTAATCTGTGACAGGTTTACACTTTGGAAAACCAACAGATTTCCTTGGTATCCCTGGGATAATTGCAGATGCTTTGCAAACACCCTGAGAAGAAGACTGTCTCCTCATGTCATAGTACTTGAATTCTAGCTTCTGTTGTCTCCTAAGGAAGCATGCATTTGCAAGGAAGACTATGGGATTTGCACGTCTAGTGTAGTGTTAGTGCAATGCCATAGCACTACTTGCCTTCTCGCTGCAGTGCTGCAGCAGGGAAGTGACATGCTGAGAGGAAATAGGAATGATTCTAAAGACAGATCTACACAAAGACCTTCTATTGACTTTAAAATGCTAGTCACTATAAGAATTTTAAGAGTGCATGACTCTGACTGACGTTCTTGCATTAGCTTCTCAAAAGAACAGCAGTCCTAAAACACATATGCAATCACACTGGGGTGCCAGAAAAGCTTAGTATTACTGTAAAGGTATGAGTTCTACTATATGCAAGGATACTAGGATAAAGAATTTTTATAGGTATAATTAGTTGTAGTGTAAGGGACAAACAGAAACACTCCCATTGTGAAGTAATATCCATTTTATCTAAATAAATAATTTAAAAAGGAAATAAAATAAGGAATGAAAATGTTCTTGCTAGGACGATGTGTAAGCACAGGATTGTAATAACTCAGCTTGCACCTCTGAAACACAATCTTGACTATGTTAAAAAAAGTGATTTTCAGTTATCACTAGGGGGCACTCCTCTCCTAAATACACTAAGAAAAAGGCACAAACATTCCTATAAATATGTTTTCTCGGTGAGATCTTAACATGTACATGGGTCTATTTAAACAGTTTTCTATGTTTCTAGAATTAAATGCTAAAAGGTAAGAATATGTTGGTCATTAACCTTTAGTCACATTCCTTGAATTTGTGAATCTTTGACTAAATTAAATTTAAAAGTTAGTTTAGAATCATGGTTTCTATTTTAAAAAGATGACCGTGTCTTGATGGACTGGGATGTTTAATGTGTTCTCCCTGATTTGTGTCAGTTGATGAAGAACATTATTAAATATCTTATTTCCACTTAGAACTCAAAGATAATCTCAGAAGACTGTCATGTTAATAATCTTCATTGTCAGTTTGTAATCGTTAACATAACACTAATTAATACTTCCCTATTCATTATCCATATACTTTGGAAGAAATTTATTATTTAATATTCTTTGAAGTAAAGAAACAAAAGATAAATTCTTTCCAAATGTTCAGCATATATAACTGTTAGCTTTCTTCAGACATTTAACCCAAGCGTGTATTTGATTCCCTGAGAGTACACTGGCACTGTATATAGGACAAATAGATTTAATTTCCAGCTGCATAAAGCAGTTTGCAAAGGGGTAGATCTGAACAGGATCAGAGAAATGGAGAAATGAAAAAGAAGGAAAGATCTGCCATTAAAAAAAAAAAAAAAAAAAAAGGAACAGTGGCACTATAAAACATAAAAAAATACTATAAATCAAACCTCATAGATTTCAGTATTTACTTTTCAGTTTAGTTTGCTATAACCTCTTAAAAAAACCTCAATCCCAAAATATGATAAAGGATCAGAACAACAGGCATTTTAATCAATCTGTACACATGTTTTATCAGGTTGAGATAAACACAGTGAACAAGTTATGGAAAGGACAGTTAAATTTTAATAAATAGCAAGTTTATTATTAAGAGAAAAGCATTCATTACATGCTCTATAACTGTCTGTCTTTTTATACTCTTTGTGTATGTGGCCTAAGATCAAGGATAATCAGATTCAAACATAATTTCAAGGCTAGTGATTAGTGCAGGATTCCGGCATATATAATATGACTTGGTACATATTGATCAATGCAATCATAGAATCATTAAGGTTGGAAATGACCTTGAAGATCATCAAGTCTAACCAATATTATCAGGAACACTAAACCGTGTTCTGAAGTGCCACATTTAGACATTTTTTAAACCCCTCCAGGGATGGTGATTCCACCACCTCCCTGGGCAGCTTGTTCCAGTGCTCAACCACTCTCTCAGTAAAAATTTTTTTCCTAATATCCAATTGAAACCTTCCTGGTGCAACTTAAGCCCATTTCCTCTTGTCCTAAATTTATTCATTTAATGTTCTATATGGAAAATATAATTAATTTTTGTCATTCTAATTCTATGCACCTTTTTCAGAACAATTTCTGAGAAGAGGCATCAAGGTAAAAATATCATATGTACAAGTTCTATGAATGTCTAAAACTGTGCCATCTCCATCAAAATGCTACCTTTCACCATAGCTTCTATTTTGGTCTGGGAACTAATGTCTGTTCAAAAATCCTAGAGCTAATTTTTGTACAGCTGAGGTGCTGAGATATTTACAAGCTGATGTCAAAAATCAGAAAGCTCCATCTCACTTATTGTTGGTTTTCAAGCTTCTCCTGGTGCATGATTCCCTTCCTTTTTCATGAGTACTTTAGGTGAAAATGTAATTGTTTACTTTGAGTCTCTCTCGGGAAGAAAGGATTGAGTCACTCCAGCTTTATGACTTTCATATATGGTCAGCAATATAAAATGTTATGGAGAAATGAAGAATGTGGATGTTCTTTATCCCCGATTGAAAGGAGGTCTTCTAAAGTGACTAAAAGTAACTAAAAAGTGACTAAAACTGTTTCTAATATGTAGCTCTGAAGATCAGGGAGACCCTGTTCTTAGGAACAGGTGATTGATAGATATTTGATAAATACGAGGCTGGATAGTATACAGTATTTTGGAAAAAACTGTCACAGATTTCTTAGAATTTGCATTCATTAAAGTATACAAATCCAGACAATGTAATTTCTCCTTCAAAAGTGTTGATAGTTTGGGGTTTTGGTTCTCAAAGGTGCTGGCAATTATCAGCTCCAATGTTCTCGACTCTCCCTTTTGCTATGGAGTGTATGAATCAGAGTGGCATGTGAAAATTAAATTCCTGTAACATAATTTATTTTTAGTATTTGGAGAGACTATATTGGGTGTAAGATGGTTTTCTGAAACACAAGCAGCCTCCTTGAAATGCATGCTGGAGCTTGGAAGAGCAGTCTAGGTTATTGATTTTAATCTATGATATAGGGAAGTTATGTGGCTTGCATAATGTTTCAAGGTAATAGGAATTCTGAGATCCTTGGTGTTTATCTTGATGTCCTAAAGTAGAGTGAGACAAAAAAAACCCCAAACCCACAAACAACAACAACAAAAAGCAAACAACAAAACACATAGTAGTGAGAGATGCACTGTTCTCCATCCTTACCTTCAAGCTCAGGAGGCTGAACACCCTGGGGGCAGTTGGTCTGTGCATTAAAGACAGAGGCAAAGACAACATTAAGTATCTCAGCCTTTTCCTCATCCTTGGTTGCAAAGTTCCCCCTCACATCCCGTAAGGGATGGAGATTCTCCCTGGTTCTTCTCTTATTGTTGATGTACTTGTAGAAACATTTTTTGTTGTCCTTGTTGACCATCAATCTGATACTAGCATCTCCACTGCTGTTTGTAGAGAACACCAAAATATGCTGTATAAAAACATGTCATCCCCATTCAAGACCAGAAAACTTCTGTAGAAATATTAAACCCATGACATAATTAGTTTAGGCAAATTTAGCTCAATTAAAGCGAGATAAATTATAGACTTTTAAAGGTCAATACTCATCAGCATGTATAGAGGGGCAAACAACAGGTTGAGCATGTCTTCTTCCCCCTGCTTCCTCTATATGCACAGCTATTTGGTATAGTACAGGTCTATGTTAGGAAGAAATTGTTTGCTAAGAATGTGGAAAACCCGCCATCTCAGCGGGATTTAAATTTGAGATTGGATTTATGGCAATTGTCCCTGTGGTATCTTGTGCCCTTTGAGCCAGACCATCCTAAAGAAAAATCATCATTATGTAAAGGGCATTAAAGTTTCCAATAAATTTATAAACTGCTGTCCAGGTACCTCACTATGTATAAAAAATTTCATTCCTTTCACATTTTGTTCCATGTAAAATCTAGATGAAAAATCCATGTCCTAAAACCTGATGTAGAATCCAAACTTGAAACTTTTTTTTCTTTTAATTTCAGTGTTTTGATTGCCCTGAATTGAAATGTTGCTTTAAATTTAATTTAATCTGAATATTCAGAATTTGATTCTGTCAAATTGCTTCTTCTGGTATCTCTAAATTACCTCTTTATTGTCCAAACACTTTGTGTTCCTCTTCTCTCCTATGGTTTACCCAAAGAGCCAGATGGTTAGAAATTTCCAGGCCTCTGACCAGGATCTGTGGCAAAACTACATCTTCTACAATTTGTCATGGTCTCCTTTGAGGTTTAGACACACATCTGGCCCACAGAGACTAGGACTCTGAGGAACTTAGTCTTTGAAATACAGCAACTACAAACTACAGCAAATTAGTTCTGACCAACCTGGAAATTATCTGTTCAGTTAACTTTTGACAAAATTAAATCTTTCAGTCTAGTTGAATAAAGTGATTAATTTTGCTATGTGAAAATGCGCACTATATAAGCAGAATTAGCATCCCACAGGAAAAAAATATTTTGCAGAAGCACATTTTAACAGTTTAACTTCATTATCTGTTAACTGGAGTACCATGGAACTGGAATTCCTTTCTTCATTTCCTTAAGTATATTTTCTGTCTATTTTTTTCCCTCCCTTTTAGATATTTCTGATTTTTGATGTATCAGAGGTGCTGAAAAAATTAAACAGTAACAAGAATGATCATATAGCTAAAAATTTACTTCTGAGTTGTCCTGATTAAAACAAGCTGCCACTTGTGAAACACTGCTGCCAATTCAAAATGACAGCTCTGTATAGAGAGATTTGGATGGACATTGCAATAATTTATAAATTTGTACCAATCTACTCCTAATGGTTTCATCAGCCACAGTAATCTGGAAGGCCAACTGTACTCTACAGCAGTGGTGTTTGTGTTGTGTTCTTGTTCCACATCAATTTTCCACCTCTGAAGTAGACCACATATGTGATTATGTAATAAGTTAAAAATACAGCTGAAGCAGTCAACTGAAGAAAGTGAGATGGAAAGGAATAAGTAAAAAAAAACCTTGCTATTTGTATGCTGAAAATCATACAAAATTAAATTAACTGGAAGGAAGTGATATTGAAAGATAGCAAATGATTGAAAGATAAGAAAGGTATAAGTGGTTTTCATAAATGAAATTTCTGTAAACAGGCCCTATGAAGCAATGTGCCATTGAAAGGTTTTGTCCTGTGTCAAAATTTTCTTATTTTCATATTTCTTATTTTCATATTTCAAAATGGGATAGAAATGTGCAGACCTTCTTCTGAGTTATATTCTTAAAATCCTATCTTTATTTTTTTCAAGATTTGTGATTAAGTTACTTTCAAATTACACAGAAAGTTTAACGATTACAGCATGTTTATAACAAAAAATAACAAACCCCAAACCAACAACAACAAAACAAACCAAAAACAAACAAACAAACAGACCAACCCAAAAACCAAACGGAAACAAAAAAGATAGTTTCAAAGACCTAGACTGCATATCAAGGTTATTTGAAAAGAAACTATACATAATTTTGTAGCCTATTCTTGCCTCTAAATGATTTGATAACAAGGTAAGACATATAGCATGTGTAATACTGCCCACAGGCCCAAAACAAATTAATGTAATCAGCACAAATGTGTACTCTTGTCAGATTTCATATTTGATTAGCAGTGGACTTGGCCCTAACAGAAGATGTGTCTTTTAAGAGAAATATGCCAGTAAAGTAAAACCATGTAAAAATTCTGAAAAATCTCATGTAGTATAGAAACAGAGACAAAGAATAGATGTGGCTTGTGATCTGACTATAAAAGTGAGTAAGATTCCTCTTCTCCTGGTGTAATACAGATTTCTTTAATGGTTACACTTTGCTCCAAAATCTAGCATGATAACTAATCAAAGTTATCACTTGCTTTTTAATTACGGTTGTGTCAACAGATCTTCACACTGCTGCTCTCCAAATCCCAGTTACTTTCATAGCAAAACTCTCATGAGTATGTGCAGTCCTCTAGATTTACACCCAGGTAAAGAGTTATTTTAGATGGCTGATGCATGGTGGGCTCAACCAAACTCTAAACTTGGTATCCATTTGGCTAGTTAATTCCATAGACCAATTCATCAGCCTACATTTAGTCAGCAAAGTATTGCAGATCAACCTGTCATCACTATTAGATACAGGATATTTGCGGGAGAAAGCCTTTGTCCAGCTGCTAATGGGAGAGATGAGCAGGATGGTTCTTATGTTTGACTAACTTAGCTTTTGCTTTTGTGAAGACTTTGATTCCCTTAAATAGTTATGCTATCTGAATTTGGAAAGATTTCCGTCTCTCAGAAGCATGAAATTAGGCCAAATTAGTACCTATTAGTACTTTGTAGCTACCCAGCTTTGCTCTCCGAAAACATATGCCTGGTTTATTTCTCACATAGAACATTTTTATAAAGAATAACTTTTTTTATAAATGACAATTTATTATGAACATTTTTAGACATTATTAGAATTCCTTAGATTTTGTGAAATTCTCTGTAACAGTCTCAATAATATGTCAATTAATACAAAAAACATTTTACAGGAAAGCATTTATTTCTCAATAAATGAGATTTCAAAAAAGCCTAAACTATGAACTGATCTAAAGCAGAATATATCTGTATTTGATAAATTTGATTTTAAAATAGTTTAATTATTTGAGTAAACTTTGCCATTTTGATTAGCATTTTTCTAAAATAGAAAAAACTAAACTTGGTTTTGCACCACAAAAAAAAAAGCAAGCAGGGTCATTTATAGTGTTGAAAAAATGAAAAATGTCTTACTATCAGAATTTTGTCATTGCTTGCCCGCCACATTACGTATAGGCTAGAGCTATTGTTAAAAGAGACATTCAAGAATTTTAAGAACCCGTCTCTTCAAAATAAGATGTAAAAGCAGACAATGGCTTGTGGTCAGGGAGAGTAAATATTAGAAAGGAGATTAATTAGCATGCCAAAAGAACTTTACTAAGATGAGGAGACTACAATGAGGCTGAAAATCTCCAGCTGTGCAGAACTATAAGGAGGGAGGAAAAAGTGGTAAATGAAGAATCAAAAAGGACCCCTACCTGTTTAATCAACCACAGTGATTAGAATAAATTATGGATTTTTCAAACAGTATGAAGAAGAGACATTTCTGAAGAAATGCTGGTGATCTCCATACTAAGGAAAACCAGGAGAGCTTGTATGGGGGGGGAAGTCTTCTGCAGATATGTAACATGCTATTATTATTTTTTTTTCCATGTTATTTTCATTCTTATTCAAAAGAATGAAGATCTCACCAGCATAGTAACTATCTGGGACGGGATTTGTTAAAAATAGTTCTATTACATACTTCATTGTCTGGCTTTGTCTGCATTAGAAACACTTGCTCAGATAAGTTATACAAATGGATTTGCAAAATTATTTATAACATTTCAGACCGGAAAACCCATAATGAAATAAGGTCACCCAGCATCAATGTACTTTTCACATCATAGTATTATTCACTGTACCTTTTGTTGAGCATAAATCAAATTGTACCACTGTATTTGGGCTAACTGGAAACTTTCAGTGAATAAAAGTAGCAGAAGTAGCTAATTCGCTTTGCTAATCCTTATTTGTCATTCTTAACTTGAGGATGAAAAACACACGTGGAAGAATTCTCTGTCATATAATTTGGAAAACAGAAACTATAGGGAGTATGAATTAGAGAACTGCTGACCTACTCCTTAAACTTCTAGGATACTTAATTATAGAAAATTGTGAAGTAAACAGTTTTTCTCCTTTTGGGACCCGAAGGAACCAAATCACACAACTGTAATATGTACGCTCCTAATGACAAAGTTTGCTAAAGCCAAAAATAAGAATTTCCAACGTATGTCTTGAATGATAAGTAGTAGAATAGAATCAGGGGAATACAGTGGCAGTTGAACCCACTCTGCTGATAAGGGAATCTGAACTCACAAATGTTCTTATCTTCTTAATAAGAAATAAAATTTTAGAAGTCAAATCTCACAAGGGGTACCTCTGTCCTACCCAATTTCTGAATTGCTTCTATTGAGATATTATGGTGTGAGATGGCTAAATCAAGTCACCATCCAACACACAAAGCTCTACTGGCTGCTCAACATTTTTTTGGTGCTTAAGTGGAGTCAAGTCTAAAAATTCACCCTCAGCTATGGAAGCTGAGTACTTCTGTGTAAGGCACATATAAAATAGCTAGGGATGCCTAAACTAGTAAGGTGTTTTTATCAAGGAGATTGTGAACAACAGGCATTGCATTAACATGACTTCAGTTAAAGGGTCCATTTAATGTTATGACTGTTTTGTTCACAGAATATCTGCTGCATAAAACACTTATTTTGAAAGGGTGTATCTGGGACTAGGGCACAGGAAGGTGTTTGCCTTTTTCTGAAGCTATGAAGTGTGCCAGATGAAACTCCTGGGTAGGAAAAGATTCTGATTTTTTTTTTTTTAATGGAACTACTGAGAACAGCCAGATGAGAAGACTTTTCAGTTTATAATAAACAAACTGCATCTAAAACATTTGACATACAGACATAGAAGATCGTCCTTGGCATCAAGACACTGCGCATATTACTGTGATGGAAACTTTTACAAACAGATTAAATTGTTCACTGGATATGCAGAGAGTTTTGAATTTCTGAACATCAGGAAATAAAATATTTCATTGCATGCTTTCCTAGAGATATGTCCTTAATTTTGACAACAACTGAAAAAATTAATTAGTCAAAGCAAAAAATGAAGATTTCATATCTGGACAAGGTATTTTCCTTGCAAAGGCTATGTCAAACATGAGCTGCTGAGGTTTGTGTGGAAGTTAAAAGTTCTGCAGCTTGTATTATATGAAAAGCCAGATCCTTCTGTGTTCAAAAGCTTTGGATGAAGAACTCAAACCCTGTGAAATTCTCCTATATTTGAAGATTTGAGTTTCAGGATTTATCTGTGTGAACTCCTGCTGCATCTCCTGTGGTTGTTGGGGCTATATAGAATTGCAGAAAGATTAGCTGTTAGGCAGAGATGTCACACCAGTAAGACGATGTTATCTTTTTCAGTTATAAGCTTGTGAGGTCTTTGCTCAGACCTTTTCTTGAGATGGTCTTATGCCTCTGATCTTGGACAGGCCTTATTCTGAAGGCTATATAAACTGTCAAGAAGCACAGATGGACATGTGGTTAATCCTGGTTGCCTGAGCTCCCATGCTTTCTAGATCTTTGCTTGTGGTGTCTGCCTCTTTTACAGCAATTGTGTCAACAGCTATCCACAGATGTTTAGCAATCTTATATTCATGATGAATGAGAACTCTGAGCGCCCTGAAGCACTTGCCCCACAGGAAAAATATCAAGGATTAAATTGCAATAATAGCAGAAGAATAAGTAAAGTCACAGAAGACCAAATGTATTAAATCTTGAAGTCTGTAATGGTCAGAAGTAGAAGATGAAAGTCAAGGAAAATTATGAGAGATTAATATTTCAACAAGTACAAAAACCAAGGGGAAGCTGAGAAGCAGCTAGCAAAAGAGATCACGGTTAATGAGAAATCATTATGAACATGAAATGTATTAGTATAAAGAGTAAAAAGAAAGGGAAAGTACCCCATTGTGGAGGAAGAATGTAGTAAGCAGAGAAGTGGAAGAAAATAATCTAAAACTTATATACCTAACATCAACAGCGTGTAGGTGGTTAGCTCAGCTATCACAGCAATGACAAGAAGAAAGGGCTTAGATAAGACTTTGTCTGTAACAGCTCTATTTTTGAATTTTTGTAAAAATATGATCATTTTAATGATCTTATGAATTCTGTCCCTGAATATTTACAAAATTGGTTAAAGGATGTCAGTATTTTTAGCAGGTTTTTTTGAGGTACTGTAGAGAACTAGTGGGGTAACAGATGGTTATTAAAAAGGCTTTTTTTAAAAAAGGGACCTTCAAAGAAGTGGGTTGAAAATGGTCAAAAATGAAACTCCTGTTGTCCTGGCCTCAATTTCTAGAAAATACAGGGACGGGTAATTCAGTACACTATTTCTAAGTGTCTGGAAGATACCAAAAAGATGCATAGCAGACAGCATGCATTTGACACAACAAATCATATTGACCCAAAGTTATTTCTGTTTATGAAGTAATCCTTCTGCTCTGTTCAACAGAAGTCATAAACACAGTATTCTAGTATCCTAGGCTCTGATGAAAAAACAGGTAGCCTGATTTGAAATATTCAACAGCATAATAGAGAAAGTAATCAGAGCTCTCAAAACCATGATGTAAGATTAAAAGGGTTAGTAGGGTAAAATATAGTAATAAACGTGTCAAAGAGGAAAGATGAATGGGGTTACAGTAGTTTACAGTATAGAAGAGACTGCTGAATAGAGGAAGACATAATTTGTTCTTCCTGGTTTTGGTGAATAGGATTCACCATAAGAAATTATAAATCTAAACTTCAAGAAGAAAAACTTGTTTCAGGTATTGGAAACCTCTTCTAAAGGTACACTAGTAAAAGTCACTGACACAGATCAGAGTGGAGTTTCCATCACTGAGACTCCACTGATGGTGACTCTGGTCTGAATTTTTAGACTTAGATTGGCATCTGCCAGGAGTGACAAGATATATCTGGCTTCCCTTCTGGGCAATGGGATAGCTAGATGTTCCCTTGGGATTCTTCTCAGCATAGTTTTTTTTTTTTTAATTATTTTGCTGCAAAGGCTGTGTCATGATAAACTTAATGCTTTAGTGCCTTAAATGAACATAATAATTTGCAGGAAGTGGGTAAGCCACTTTTGAGACACTGTTCAGGGTATAAATGTCTTTGAATTTCCTAGTAATTTTTCAGCATGTCCTTTCCGTTTCATCATTAAGCTATGCATACAAGCTTTTCTTCCAAAACATCTCTTACTGAATCTGTTACATAATTCAAAGACATATTTACACAGTCCCTCTTTGTTCATCTCTACATCTTTTTCCTTATGCAACATCCATATTTTTACAACAATCTTGTAACCTTCTACAAGTATATTACCAGCTACACCATATTCTTTGCTATCTCTCTGAAGGCTCTATCAGCTAGTCAGAGGTAAAGCAACCTGAATAATTATGATTTTAAACTAGTAAGTCTTAATATTTGAAAAATCTATATTACTGAAAACTTGGAAAATACATATTTTGAAACTGCTAAGACATTTTTTTATTAATAACAATGATGAAAACAACTATTAATTGGAGTTTCTAAACTTTCAGTTTAAAATTATGTACCTGTTACCATTACTATTATTCTTATCATTACTGCAGTACTGGATTCCCTGTCACATCTTAAAATGCTATTGCTAGGCACATCAGTATGTAACAGTACAGGTATATTTTCTGTGACAAATGTATGTACATTTAAAATAAAGAATAATTCTCAAGATACATAAATTTAAATGTTTGAAGAGCAGTGAAATTATTAAGGAAAAAAAAATAAAAAGAAAACTTCTTAGTTTTGTATCTTCAAAATGCCATTTCAATCAAGTATCATTTTTTGTGTGCTTGAATAAATGGAACTACCAACTTGTGTAAAGTCCTTGATCAGAAGGAGGCTCTTAAACCAATTATGCAGAGATCAGAGTGCTTAAAATTATAAGGAATACATTTAGAATTATTAAAGGCTTCAAATAGCTTCATTCAGGCAAAATTACATATAATTGATCATTTAGTATGTGTTGTCAGTAGAAACTGCAGTCATAGGTGTGAAAGATCACTTTTTTGACAAATTGCAATGAAACTTGTAAAACACAAACTATACCAGAGTTTCCTTTTCTAAGGATTTTATGGAATGCGAATCCCAGACGCTTTTATTCCTCAGTAAAATCCTCTAAGTATGGAAAGATACACTGTAAATTAAAAGTACAGAATAATATTATCTGGATGAAAATGTGCAACACAGAAGAAGAAAAACAAAATACGTTACCTTGAGTTCTGGATAAGTGAATCCACAAAATTAGGAGTTGGAATGCTTTTAAAAATGTTTAAATAAGTAATTAAAAAAAAAAAAAAAGTAGCTTTATAGACGGATTCCTTTTATTTTATTTTTTTTTGCCAATGGGCAAAGCCATTTGTAGGAAATTAACATTTTAAGACTGACAAATACAACAAAGAATGATCGTATAAGGGACTGACTCTGTAACCCACCCTGAGAATAACATGACTCTTTTATCGATTCTTATTTAGCCTCTGTGCAGTCCTTCTATCCCTTTGCTTTGAATTTTATGATTCATTTATTACAGAATATAATATCATTCTGGATAGGTAGCATTTTCAAAGTCAGGCATATAAATCCTAATCTGGCAATCATCCTCTGTATCTGTCAGACTGGTGACAAGATTCTCATTGATTTTAGTGATATAGGTTTAGGAATATAATGTCATGTGTTATGTAGTGTAAGATGCAGGTTGGCAGATTTAACTCACACTTTACTATCTGTCCATAGTTACAGTTTATGACCAAACTCAAAACATCCTAAAACCAGACACAAACTCATTTTTACTTCTCTTTTTGCATGAAGTGGTGTTTTTCTGCTTATCAGATCTGAGAATTGATTGATGGACTTGGCCATAGTTTCAAGTCTCAAAGTAACTCTTAATTTTTACATGGAAAATACTTTCAGATACTACACTAGAAGTGTTGTACTTTCTTAACATACTTAGCAACCTTAGTCTTGGTTAGTCTTGGCTAACAGCCAAACTTCAATCCAGCTTCTCACACCTCTTCCCCCAGTAGGACAGGAGGAGAAAATGAAAGAACAGGAATGAGAAAGTTGATGGGTGAAGATAAAAGCAAGGATATTCCTTACCTAGTACTATTGCAGACAAAGCAGACTTGACTTGGAGAAGGTTTATTTATTGCCAATCAAAAGAAAAATGGAATTGTTAATTTGGGTAGCAGGAAATGTACATTAAAACACTACCTTTTCTCTCTCCTTTTCCAGTCTCAACTTCATTCCAGACTTCTCTCCCTGACCAGCACAGGGGGAGCGGTGTCAGTCAGTATGGGGTACAATCAGTAGGTAGCAATTTCTCTTCATGTCTCCTTCCTTCTCATGCTTTTCCCTCTGCTGAGGCATGGCTTCTCTCTGTGGGCTTTGAGTGCTTCACAAAAACGTGATCCAGTGTGGGCTTGCCACATTTCCTTTGGGTATATCCATTTGCTCCAGTATGGGTTGCTCTGCCATGGAGCATCTCTACCTCCTCATCCTCTCTCTCATCTTGGTGTTCCTTCTTGTTTCTTACTCTTTTCATTCTCACCTCCTCTCCCCATACAACATCTTCTGCCCTTTCTTAGCTATGCTCTCATAGAGGAACCACCAGCTTTGCTGATGGCCTCTGCTGTGGACCATGGTGCCTGTGCTGTAAAGCTTGGCAGGAACCAGC
The DNA here is from genome assembly GCA_024605025.1 of Megaceryle maxima. Taxonomy (NCBI): domain Eukaryota; kingdom Metazoa; phylum Chordata; class Aves; order Coraciiformes; family Cerylidae; genus Megaceryle; species Megaceryle maxima. The sequence goes on along the minus strand of JANHGN010021824.1, from coordinate 3,358 downwards.
TGTCCCCAACATGGGACAGCCCTGTACATTTTCCACAGTCCCTGTCCCCCTTCCTGCTTCCAAAACCTTATGACATGCAGCCCATACAAACCACAAAAGCAGAGTATTACTCGAGCTGAGGGAACAAAACCAATGTTACAAAATTAGATGAATTAGGTCAACAGAATTGCAGCTGGAATTCGAAACCAAATAGAGTCAGCTCTGCTGAAAAGGTAATTGAACTATTTATGCACCTTGCTCTTTGCTAATCCAATTTTAATTAATTCAGGAAAGAAACTGGATGTCACTGAAGGCTTCGAGTTAACATATTGCTGCAGTTTAAAACACAAAAAGCCAAAAAGAGGGGAAGAGTGCACGATTTGTACAAAAGGTTCGAACAGGCAACACAAGTCGCATTACAATGCCAGCATGTACTTAAACCGGCATTCAGAGGTGACGGCGGAACTCGTGTCTCCTTTCCCCTAAGGTACAGGAAGTTTTAGCTTGAAATTATTGCGAGTTTTTCAAGATCGCATCCGCCTCAGGATTTTCTCAGGCTTAATTTGTGGTACGAGGTGCCAACACAGCTGTGGAAAAGTTCCAGCCGCTTCCACCCCCATCTGGAAGAGCCGGCGGCACAACGCGGCTCCTGCGGGGAGACGAGGGGCGCGACGAAGGCGGCCCCTGCTAACTGTCTCGCAGCCGCTCCCGGCCTGGGGGGGCCGACAGAGACCCATAGCCGGCGCCGCCCGGCGTTGCTCTCTCTGCTCAGGCCGGGTACCCTCGGCTGGATGGAACCTCTTCTCACCGCCCGCAGACCGTTAGCGGCGGCGCGCGGAGAGGCACGGAGGCGGGGCGGGGCGGGGCGAGAGGCGGGCGGAGCGCGCGGCGCGGGGCGGCCGGCTGCAGACGGCGGCGCGTGCGGGGAGGGAGCGGGCCGCCTTCGCCTTCCGGCCGCGGCGAGGAGCGCGGTTGCGGAGCTTGCAGCAAGGTGAGGGGTTGGGACAGCCTCCCTCTTCTCTCTCTCCCTCCTTCCCTTTCTGCGCCTCTTGCCCTTTTCGGGTGGGCGAGGGGGCCCGCCGCGGGCCGCTGTCCCGGTCCTCCTCCGGCAGCCTTCGGCTGGAGTTCGGCTCTGGTGTGGGTAACCCCCCCCCCCCCTCGTGTCTCTTCTCGCCCAGATGCTCAAGGTAGCAGCCTTCGTGTGCGTGTGTGCAGCAGCCTGGTGCAGCCCGGCGGCGGCAGCCGGGGGCAGACCGGACAGCGGAAATTTTCTGGACGATAAACAATGGCTCACGACCATCTCCCAGTACGACAAGGAGGTCGGGCAGTGGAATAAATTCCGAGACGTAAGTTCAACCCTTCCACTCTGCCAGTCGGCAGCCGCGCCCGGCTCTCTCGCCCGGTGGCCCTGTGGCTGGTGGGCTGGTTCCGTTCACTGAGAGCGTCCCCTGGGCAGCCAGAGATGGGGTGTAGATTCAGCTTCCTCCTTTTCCCCCGAATTTTAATTTTTATTTTAATTCACGGCGTCGTCTCGGCAGGAGGAGGGAGGTCTCACCGGGCAGTTCGCGGTGCGCTGCCGCCGCTGAGCGGCGAGGACCGCCCGGTGTGCCCCTGGCCGTGCTGGACACCCAGCCCGCACCTTTAGGGCCCCGCGGGCCGTGGGAGCTGCTTCCCTCCCTGCGGGTCGCCAGCCGTTAAAAGGTGGCGGTGAAGAGGGAGTTGCGTTTGCCTTTCCTCCTCCCCGTTTCCCGCCCCGCAGCGGGAGTGGTGGTGAAGCGGTGGCTGCGGGAAAGGCTGCGGTGGGAGCGCGCGCTACTGCCGGAGGAGCGGGGGCGAGGCCGGCCCGGGGGGCTGGGGGGTGGGTGGGGCTGTCTCCCCATCGCAGCTCCGCCAGCGCCTCCTGGGCCAGGGTCCCCTTTGCCACCTGGAAGCGTATGACGGGCGGGACCGCCCAGTCTTGCCTCGCCGCTGTCAGGAGCGCCGGGGGGCGGGCGGAGGGGAAGAAGGGGCTGCGCCCACAGCCCGGGGGGGGGCTGGGGGCTTTGTGGAGGATGTTGGAGTGCGGATCGTGGCAGGCAAGTCTGCTAATTAATGCAGTAAGTTGTATAAACGGTGCGTCCGGAGTGCCGGGCACGGAGTGCGTGAACACCAGACCCAGTCTGACCCGAATCTCATCAGTTACGAAACCTTCTAGACTAAGGTGGCTCGCGTCCTTCCGAGTGCTTCGCTTTTGCTCTTGGTTTATTCTCAGTTTGTTGCAAGTTGAGTAAAATGCAATAATTTTTCAAAGTCCTTCACATTTCTTTCATCAATGAAAAACATTTTCCTTGATCTTTGAATACCCTGCCTTCTTTGCTGTTGCTTTAAAAGATCTGAATTTCAAGCATGCAAAACAATTTTGTATTTAGCTTTACTATATTGATTATTGGATTTCTTTGATTTGGTGTAAAGCATAGATTTGGTTTGCAACTTCAGAGTCAACAGGTTTCCTTGTGCTACAGCTTGCTGGTGACTGTGGATTGCTATAGCGAACTGAAGTAAATGTCTCCAAGAAGTCTCTTTTACTGAAAGCTGTAGTATACTAGTGATGCATGCGTTTTCTAGCTTTATATATATGTTGCATGTGGGATGAAAACTTGGCTATTATGTTAAGTAACTAGGAAAGAAGAGCTGCTGTTAGAGTTGTGGGAGAATTTATTTCCCCAATAGTTTCTACTGAACATACAGCATAATTCTAGTGTTTGAGTACACCCAGATACTATGCAAATATTTCTGTTTGCTTTGAATACCTTAACTTAATGTTCATTTGGAAAAAACCCACTTGTTCAGTGTACTGTATTTTGGGTTTTATTGGGGGGGGGGAAGGCTGTGCTATCTAAATGTTGTAAGATGAAAGGCGGCTGCTAGAAAACTCCAGAATAAGTACATCAGTTACGTTTTATAATTGGGCAAAGTCATTTATGTAAGGACTACCCTGCAAGGCTGGAGAAGCTAAGTGCTCTCTAATGCCTGTCTCCTGGGTGCCTGCTGACATATACTGTAATACTGGATATTAGCCAGATAATTTATTCTGTGACAAGTAGGTGTCCCCAAGGGTTTTAAGAGTGACTGCTTTGAGGTAGTACTGCATAGTGAGTCTTCTGAGGAAATTTACAGATATGCTGTCTTATTTATTTTTACACTGTTTTAAGTTTTAGAAGGCTGATACTCCAGTGAGGAATATGCTTTTATTTCTTGTGCAGATTGCTTATACTCTGAATGGCACTCCATCTAGACTATGTATTGATTGTCCTAATATTTCACAGGGCTCTCTCTTTAAAGCATGGATGGTTTTCACTAATTCATAAGATATAATTGAAAATAAAAAAAAAATACACCC
>JANHGN010021822.1:0-74038 GCA_024605025.1 Megaceryle maxima | reverse complement strand
AATGGAACTTAAATGGTGTATTTAAATATGTAAATTAAACATATAAATAGTGTAATTTTTTTTTATATTGTATACAATGACTTTTCAGCCTTTGAGAAGTCTGCCTGATAGGAGTCCTTCCTTGCATAGTTATGTATGTTTGTTTTGGTTAGGATTTTTTTCAGAAAATCCCATATTTTTTCTTAGATACTGAAATGGTGATACTAATTGGAAAGCTTCAAAATAAACCAGAAATCAATGTAGAGGTTAAAATGGGAAAATGCTTCACAGAGTAGGTAATGTGAGTAGTCTCACCAAGAATGGTCTGAGGAATCTAATAGTGGGTACCTGATGTCTGTAGAGGAAGCAGTCATACCATGAAGTCTTCGTCTGAAGTTTGTTTGTAGCAGAGAAGAGCAGCTGCTGTGCTCACTATGATTTTTGGTCCATCAGTGGCCATCCCTGTATTACTAGGGATACTTGCAATTTTTCAGAGTAAAATATTTTAGATGTATCAAATGAGTTCTACCAATACAATACTTTCCGTGTAGTAATTATGTATAATATTATTCCTTATTAAAGAATTAAATAAGACTTATAGCTAGGAAAACACTCCAGATATGTTTCAGGTCCAGTTTTTCTCCTGTGTTTTAAGAATTTACGGAAACTTTGTTTTTAATTATACTATTTAAAAATGAAGTGATCAGCCACACACAGAGTAAGCAAATTTCTGTATTTTGCCTTCAGTCCATTTTAGAGTGCCCCATTTTTGAGCTTGGTAAGCTGCCTAAAGAGAATACAGGGGTTTTTGTGATAATATAGATAATAGTGCTCTACAGGCAGCAAAATTTTCTGTTAAAAGCACTTCATTGGAGAAAGCTAATTTGTCTGAATAGAAATTATTTGCCACAGCTTATCTGGTTTGTTAGGTGCAGTAGCTGGTAACAGCACCCAGTGCTGGCTGAAGTTTGCTGCAGTGAGATGAACAGGAGTGTCCTCATTGGTGCCTTCTGAGAAGCAGGCTCTGGTTTGATGTGACCTTGGTTAGTGTTTTTTTAATTGTTGCCAATTCGTACTGTTAGTTTTGATTGTGGATTATGAAAGTATTTCACAGTTTCATGCTTCTGATTTTTGTTTGGCCTTTCACATGACAATGGAAACCCACATCTTCTGCTTTCTAGATAATTGTCACTAATGACTAAAGACTGACAGTCTTGCATTAAGGCTTCAGTAGATGACAAGCACACAGACAAAATTCTTCAGTGCAGTTTTATCAATAGATATGGGTTCCCACTATTGTTTCACGTGCTAATGTTCAGTCCTAAGGCTCAGTAGAATCTGACTTCTGAAGAAACCAGAAAATGAATGCTGTGTCTAAAAAGTATTTTCTTGTTCTCCATGATAAGTTCTTGTGCTACTGATTATGATGCTATTACATGTAACTGCCAGTCATTGAATGTGTTCCATTAAATAAATTTTAATTTATTTCTTCCTGTCGCAGACTGTGCAATCAGAGCTAAAGATCAAGGTACACATATTTTGCTTAAGTTTTTGCTCCAGTAGGTATAGCAACTTTTCAACTCACCACAATTTACTAGACTACTGAAATAGAAAAAAAATCACCTTTTTTGGTATCAATTATTTGTTGTGTTGGAATACAAGCAGGAAAGAGAGCAAAATGTGCTTTATACCTCCCCTGCTTCTGAATGACTGAGTCAAGAAGACTGTCTGGTATACTATGGGATGCACCTGCACCATGGTGTAGAAATAGACATGGATATAGTCTTTAAAATGACAGTGTTGCTGGAAGTATAGCCCTCTAGTTGTGTTTTATGTGAAGCTCTCAACACATGATTTTGTTGGGAGAATGGAGCCTAAATACTCACTTCAAAATGAATCCATACAGTCAACTCATAGTAGAAATGAAAATGCCTTCGTTGTTCTGTGCAGCACCACCACCTCTTTGGAAGAGGAAATGAATTATCACACAGCAGTGAGCTGGTTATAAAGAATCCTCTCTCACACATCTGGAGTCTATTACAAAGTACTTGGGAAACTTCATATGGAAATGGAAACTCCTTCACTGTGGGGAATACCCTTTTAAGATTTTTTGTTTGTTTGTTTTGCCCCAGCCATATATAACACTAGCAAGTGTACCTAGGGGAAAAGGACTATTTAATGAAATGCTTCGAACTGGTGATATCTTGAATTATCGTTAGAATGTTTAAAGAATAGACTCTTTTTAGTCCCTCTGCAAGTACTCTTTTGTTATGTGTCTGTGTGGAAGCAAAGTTTCTGAGAACCTAGATGACTTTCAGTTGTGTATTTTAATTTATGAACCTTCTTTAGGGTATTTAAACAATTGTTAGACTTTGGCAGGAAAATTGGAAAGAATCCCATTACAGATCTTTCCAGTGATTAAGACTGGATGCTGCTGAAGACTGAATTGCTTTAAAAAAAAAAAAATTGGTGCTGTGGCACCACACTCAGATCATGGATGTGTAAGAGATGAGTACTGTAAGAGAAGAAGTGAGTAGCATGAGTATGAAGAGATAATGTGCTGATAAATAGGTACTCTGCCTCTTATGTCTATTTATTTGAGAAGAAAAGCACATACATTGTTAAAACGTGGTTCGATCCACGTTGTTGTAGCTTATGTCTTAGAAAAATTGTGTGAAGCGGTTTAAAACTAGGATAACAAAACATTAAAGCATTTCTATATGGTAAGAGCAAACTAACAATATTGCTCAACATTTTTTACATTAAAGTTAGTTTAAAAGGTCTTGGATTGAGTAGCCAAGTGTTCATGCATCAAAAGCTGACTGTAAACAAAAAGTAGATTTAAAGAAACAATTTTTGTTAATGATGAACCATTCAGTATCCTAAGGTTTAGATAGTACTCTGCATGCTTGAAAACCTTTTAGCTGTTTGTGGAACAGTAAACATAATGGGGAGAGTTGGCTTGGTTGGTCACAACTAAGGAGGAGTTCACAGAATTCCTGTTAAGTCAGGTAATTTAATTGAGTGGGGTGAATCCAGTGGAAGCTTTCAGGCTTAATGTCAATAAAAGCAAGGTAAGCAATAGTGAGAGAAAACAGAACTGTTTGATGACTTTAGGAAGTTGTAAAGGATATAAATAAGGCTATAAATAAAGGCTATAAATAAATAAATCATTTGATAGAAGTTTTGGGAATTACTGTAATAACATGTTTCTGAGACCTTGAGTTTAAAATGATCAGTAATCACATCTTAGGCCAGTTTATAATGAATAGAGGTAAAGGTAAATCTTCTGGAGACTAGGAGGGTTTAGACACAACTTCCCATTTCAGGCTTCATGTGCTTGCTAATACTAAGGTTAAGAATTTGTGTCACTGTCAGGTTGGTTTTTAAGAGTTTACGTACCAGAAGGCTGAATTCTTCCCTCCTTGGTCTCGGCCATTGAATTCTACCTGCCTTCTGTTTTACTGGCTCAGTAATAAATCAGATCTGTCTATGATCTAACAATGCCTGTCAGAAAACTCTGGGAGTTTTTCTGAGGAGGTTTTCAGACAGATGAGTAAATTAAATTGATTAATAGTTATTCAACAAGTGTTGGGGCCAGTATGAACTATGCGGTGGCACTGCTTAGCCAGAAGCAGGAGTAATGGGAAGGGGAGAAGGAGATGGTGGTTGCAAGTGATTAAACTAGAAAAATCTCCATGTCACATGGAACAAAAACCATAGCTACTGGGAGAGGGGTTTGAACTGTGTACTACTGTGACTCCTGGCTGGCAAACAAGCCTGAATTTCTGTCTGCGCTTCATCTCCCTTTGGTATTTTTCACCCTGTCAGTGTGTGGAGAACTGTAAGAAAGATAGTACTCCAGCTAGTTAGTTACAAGGGAAGTTCTGTTAAAATTCCAGGCCATTAAAGCTGTTTATAATCTACTTTCTCCTTAATGACAAATTTTAACATCTTCAAACGGAGGACAGCCTCTTCTGATGGAGTGTTTCTTTTTAATTTATTTTAACAGCTTAAAATAGTCCCTGTTTCAAAAGACAGGAGAGATGAAAAAGATCTCATATTGTTACTGGACTTAAATTAATTTACAGGATGTTCTTACATGAAGTATTAGTGTGGTACCTGCTTAAAGATAAATAGATTTGGCTTTAAAGTATCATTTGGCTGGGAGGTAAAAGCATTTCACTATTACAAATAGTAGAAAAGGAATGAAGGTTGTATAAAAATGGGTTTGAATCTTCTAAATCTTACTACAATAAATAATTGAAGTTAATGATACTGTGTAAAATACTCAGTTCTGAGCAAGATGTATTTTGTTGAAGTCGTAGTGATAAGGGCAGGCATGTAATATTTTCTTTGTATATCATGAATCTGAATTTTTTTTTTTCCCATGGGCTTGTTCATGGCCAAAGAGCACAAAATTTATCACACACAGTGATGACATTATTAGGATTATTTTCTGCTGGGCAGGAAGGACACTTTTACTGATCTATGCTGTTGTAATCTTGGGAAGCATATTTTTTTCAGCCTTCCTTTGCAGTAGGCTATACAAGTTACTTTAATCCAGATGTCAATGTTACAGGACTGATTTTGCACAGCAAAATATTTCACCACTATTTAAATTGCATGTTCTTATTTGTTCTGTGAAAGACATTTTGGATTAAGGCACCTGTTTTTTGTGACTTTATTCCCCCCGTTCCCCCATCTATTGCATTTATGTTACTTGAGGAATCTTCTAGATTTACAGCAGAACTGGAATTCTGCTGTGTTACTTATTAATTAATTATTACAACTTCAGTCCCAGATTGGTAACAATGCATATAGCTGTTTTGATTATGATGCTGTACGTGTATGATACTTCTATTCATTATGGAGTTATTAAAAATGTGTGTATCAAGAAAGTTACTTCAAATAATTAATGAGCTGCTCAGTATACTGTTTTATTACAAGTAGTAGTCAAACTTTCAGCTTTTTGTATGTAAGATTAATTTAACATCTGGGCTCCTGGAAAATAATCCCAGAGTTGCTCGATGTAATTAAAATAATAAAGAAAATGTTGTTTTACCAATATCAAGATAGTGGTAAATTACAAGTCTGTGGCTTCCTTTACTCATGGTCTGGAAGCTGGACAAACTTTCAAAAAAAAGCCTAGTGTAGGTTAGTCCCCAGAGGAAGGGTAGCAAATTACACTGTTTGGCTAGTCACAGGAGTGTTGCTGTACAGGCTACCATTGCTGTTCCTGCATGAACTTTGCATCTCGTACAATATGTCTACAGCTACATGTAGAAATCCTGGTGATTGGCCTCACTTGGTGAACAAGGTATAAAGAGAGAAGCAAGTAGTCTTTGCCCTAAAGCGCATACAATATGCTTTGTATAATCCTTTGTTCAGCTTTTACATTGTGGGTTTGGTTTTTCTGGGGTTTTTTTTGCTTGTTTGGGTTTTGTTGTTGTTTTATTTGGGGTTTTTTTTTCCTGTTTCCCTTCCCCTTCCCGAGTTGCACTGGAAGAGGCTGACCAGAGAGGTTGTGGAGTCTCCTTCTCTGGAGACTTTAAAGACCTGCCTGGATGTGTTCCTGTGTGGCATACCCTGAGTGTTCCTGTGTTGTCAGGGCGGTTGGACTCGATGATCTCCAGAGGTCCCTTCCAACCTCTACCATTCTATGATTCTGTGATAATTCAGAGCTAGTTAAGTGTCTTGTCAGATACTATGGATTAAAGATCATAGATTAGCTACCACCAGGAAGGGAGTGCTACTTCTCGCTTCTCGTTTTACTGACACCACCAGAAATAACACAAATAGGCAGCGGCTCCTTTCCAGATCATTGTTTCTGTGACTCACACGTGACTTAATTTGTGCATCTACTTCTGTCTAGTGACGACTCTGATAAATGTGGGCCCTGAAAAGGAATTATTTGCCATAAAGTGTAACCCTGCAAGAGGAAAGTGCTCCAGAGCATATGTTTCCACGGTCAGAAAGATGTCCCAGTTCTCAGGCTTGAGGTGCAGCTGGCCTGTTCCTACCCACTTGTACTTGCAGTCCTTTTCCAGCGCGTAAATGACATGCCTGTATTTAAGGCATATTTAGAGCAAGACCTTTGGCTGTTGTTCTGGTAGGTTCAGCCAACCACAGTCTTATAATTGTCTCCTTACAAGAAAAGGCTTCTGAGACTCCTTTGGTAGCTACTTTCTGTACCTTCCCCGTTTTTTAATTCTTTTTTAAATCACTGAGATGGAAGTGATGTGTTTCAAATCAGCATTTAGTATTTTTAGCATTTAATGAGTTGTGTTGCTGTTTTTTTCCTTTTCTTAACTGGAAATAATTCTGTCATATCCTGCAATTGCATTTGCATTGTTTTCATGCACATGGCCTCTTCTTGGCTCATGATCTCTTTACAGTTGCTTAATAAATGTCCATCTTTCTCCTCTCCTGTTGTTTCCAGCTGATAAGCTGTTAATAGCATAAGTCCTTGGTTTTAAGCACTTAGCATATGACCATCTAGCAATGATTAATTTCTGGCATTTCCGTTCTCATAATATCCTGTCCTCTACTGCCAATCCCTAACTGTTGTCACTATGCTCCATTCCTACATCTTGTACCACAGTTTTTCATGAAAATAGCAAATAGAGTGAATTATAACACCATTTTCCACCAATAAATTCATTCAAGTCCAAAAGGTCCTTTCAGTTGAACGCTTTAGGAAGGTGCTAAGGAGGCAGTGTTAACCTTCATCTCTTCCAACATCCTCCATTTCCATATAGCTCAGTGTGATTTTGTTCTTGACGTTTAGACAAACTGCCTGTCATATTCTTCCTTGTCTAGAGAGTTGATTATCTTATCAAAGGAAGTTTATCGAGTTAGCAAAGAAGTTCCCTTTTTATGTGTTACCTTGTTTTTCTTAACTTATGTGTTTATTTAGCATTTCCAAATTAGGTTTCTATTACAAAATTCTGTTAATTGTCTGCATTTTGGGGTGTGTTGGCAGAATCTCCTTTCTTCATTGGTAGGTTAACATTTGCTAATTTCTGGCCGGTTGGTATCCTCCTTAATTGGGTGGTAGTGTTGTGGCGGTGGTGTTGTTACATATTTTATTTATTTGGGGAGTTTTGTTTGTCTTAAAAGAAAAGCAAAGAACATCTGCATTCATAAGTTTATGATTTCATTTGTCAGGTATTTAAAGATACTGATTAACTGGTCCTCCTGAGTTGATTATTTTGAGATTCTTTTTTTTTCTATCCCCACAGTAATTTACATTTTTTTTCATGTTTATTTGATGGTTCCTACTGATACAGGACCATATCTGAGTGAGACAAAAACTTTTTGTCCTAAATCTGCACCATATGGAACTACTTTTTTTCCAAGATATGCACGTCTCTGGATTTTGCTGTGTTTTACAGTTAAGTCATAAAGAACATAATTCATTGTCAATAGCTAACAGCAAGGGTCACTCATAATAGTGTTTAAACCATGTAAGGAAAAAAATTAAAAATGCTTTCATGGCAGAGTTGAAAAATGCAGCATTTGGGTGTACTTTGATTGCAGTCTTCTCTTGGCATCTCTCCCTGAGCTGTCCAAGCTCTTGAAGAGTCATCTGGGCTTTTGTCTATTTGGGGAAGTTTTACTTGCAAATATCTTTTCTATATAATCTCAATAGTGAACTTCTAATATTATTCCTATAACAATAAATGGTATCACATTGTTTCAGCTGTTAAATATCATCTTTTGATGATTGCAAGGTGAATTTTTAAGTGCTGAGTATCTTTCCTTGGTCTTTTTTCAAGCCAAGGGTGCTTAAATGTTACTTCTTTGGAAGGGCATGCATAAGCTGTTGAAAGAGAAGTAAAACTACTTCAACTTGCACACACCATACCCATGCTGTGACTAGCTTGGAGGTTTGTGTTTCCTATCAAGTGGAACAAGGCTTTCCTAGATCTGCCTGCTTCCTCCTCTCTGCAAGCACTGGTTTGAGTTTTATTTACACAATGACGATGTCCTCTCTTTGTGTTTATATAGCTCTCCTCTCATCAGTGTATTTCAGCAGTATCTGAGCTTCCTGTTCCAACAAACCATGCACCTAAATCTACATGGTCAATAAACACAAACCAGGATCTGACCAGCAAAATTAGTATTACCATCCAAGCCATAGGTCTTGCAAAGCACCACATGTAAGGGCAAGCTACTGTGCTGAGTTACTGCCTCTGAAAACAGGCCGCATGGAAACTTCATTTGAGGTGTGGGCAGACTGTGAATGCTTCAATCTCTGATACAATTTTGAGGCAATTGAAAGGCTGAGTCTCAGAAGAAGCTGCAGGTGGAGTTCTTCTGTCCTCTTTTCAGGCATCTACTCACACAGCTGTTTTCATGGTCAGCACTGAGAATTCCAGTGCAAACCTGAACTGACTTCTGTAGATGTCATTACTGACATCTGTGCTCAAATTCAGTTGTGGTCTGTGCATTTCTCTCCAATGGGTGAAAGGGTAGCCCAGAGTAACTGGCTTGCAGAGCACATGTTTTTATGTGGACAGATGACCACCTCCCTGAAAGCTTAAAATTTTTCAATTTTCAGTATGTTCATGATGTGCTAAGAGTGACTTAGCAGTTTTACTTTAACTGTTGTGGCCAATTAGAATGAAGGTGTTTGTGCTTCTGTACTATGGCCACTGCTATAGTCAGAGCATTTCACCTACATGTTTGCAGACCCTGTGAGTGTAAAATCTTGGACTGATAATTAGAATTTCAAGGCACTATGGTAAAAATAGCAATAATGAAAATATAGATAAAAGGTATAACACACTTATTTTTGCAAGATAACTAATGTGCCAGTATGTGATAACTTAGTGGAGATGCATTAAATCAGAAGCAATGTAGAATGAATTTAATTGTAAATTTGAATAGATGTGGTTTATTTACATTTGCTAGCAATTAGTGGGTGTTTAATTGTTTGGAAAAGAATGGATGATGTTACATTAATATATTTCCTACTTTTTGCACTGAGGGCAGTAACAGTTAGCTTCCACCACAGAAAAGTGTGGGGTTTTATATAAATTAATATTAGTGCACTGGCTAGGATTGTTTTGACTGTACATCAAGAGTTCAGTTACACAATAGTTGTGTAATTTCAAAAAGTAGTGAGTTCATGTTAGGGGGGTTTTTTTTGTTTGGTTGGTTGGTTTTTGTGTGGGTGTGTTTTGGTGTTTTTTTGGGTTTTTTTGTGTGTGTGTGGTGGGGTTTTTTTGTGGGGGTGTGTTTGTTTTGGTTTTGTTTGTTTGTTTGTGTGTTTTTTGTTTGGTTTTTGTGTGTGGGTTTTTTTTTTTTTTCCTGGAAAAAAAGTCTTAGCATGATGATAGTCAGTACATAACTCTGAAATAACTACTTCGTTCTGCTAGAGAAATATTTATGTAATGATTGAATCAAAACTTCAGGAAACTGAAACTCCTTTTAGACCTAAAATAAAAATCTTAATACAAATAGGAATTGCAGTGGGGGTTTGCATGTTTTGGGCTTTTTTTTTTGCAATGAGAACAAGGGTAGTTAAGATGGATCAGATGACATCTTGAATGTAATTTGCTATAATAGAGTACCTATAATGTGAATAACTTTAATAAAGATTTTCTTAACATGCAGATTCTTGGCAAAAATAATTCTACCAAATTCTGCAGTTCATGACTCCTCTCTGCGGTTGTTTTTCTTCTTCCCTTTGGTTTGATGAAATATTAACCACAGCCATGATTTTGGTTTTTTGGCTTGCTTGCTTTATCATATTCCCTCTTTATTGCTCTTATGCGTATTATTAGTTACATAAGAAGTTATCTGTTTGAGTTTAAAAATAATTTAAAACCTTAAATTTTAGACCTTTAGTCTTTGTATACGTAGATTGGTTTTTTTCAGCATATCAGTTTCATTAACAGATTCTTTTAGTAGATCAATTTCTAGCTGTTACAGTTAATACTGGTACTGCAGTGGTATGGCTAAAAAATGTTAACTATGAAAATATTTCTAAACCCATTATGAGCACTTCTTCATAAGATGTTATGTCTTCTTCATAAGGAATTACCAATATTTATTAGATACCTTGCTCCTTTTTATTTTTTTAAACATTTCTTTATTTTATTGGAGAGCCTTTGTAACAGGAAATGTAATGGAGTTACAGGAAATGTAGAAAGAGTGGGAACTAAGACTACAATACAATTTAAGAAAGATTTTTGGTAAGGGCTGAGTAAGTATGATTAACTTTACACGCTAATGTTTCTATTGATTCTGTATATCTCAAGTAATAGCAGTCCCAGGTATTGGAATTAACTTTTCTTTGTCAGACCTTAACATAGAAAATAACTTGCAGTATGTTGTCATTTTGACTCTCTGTTTTATGGACATCTTTGTGAACTGTAGTCCTAGAGCAGGACTTTGCATTAGACACGGCATAAACATGGGGGAGGAAGGTAAGGTAGTTCCTGTCACAGAGGAAACAATACAACAAACAGCTGTGGTGAGGAATGCCAGAGTACCCCAGGAAATCATGGAACTGTTCTGGATCAATGTTGTACTCAAGGATATGTGCTTCTATTATAAATAAGTGACTTAATCAAACAATACAGTATCTTGTAGTTCTAAAGACTTAAGTAACTTTCTTGGTGGTAGTTTGATAACTAGTAACTGGTGAAATTTTGAGTGAGTTCTTGGCTTTCTAGCAAGGTTGGAAAGCCAAGTATATATTGTATTTAATATCTGGACTTTTTTTTTTTTTTTTCCCCCCTCCCTTTCTATTTTAGCAATCTCATATGTAGATTAGCAGTCGCTTGGAAATAATTATGTTGTATAATACCTTAATCAGTGCCAGCAGTTGCTTGGCTGTAGAGACTACTTCCAGGCTGCAGGATTTTAGATACAGTTAATTACATATATCCAAGAAATATATAGAATTATTTTGTTGAACTGGGATAACAGAGTCCAACAAATTTATGGACTGTACTTAAATGCAAGTCTTTACTGTTTTCCTTCTTCTCAAATCTTATGTGTCCTACCACTAGTAAGAATTTGCCTCATGCTTTTCACTGTGGTATAGCCGTGAGTAGTTTGTTTATACACATACACTTCCATGATTTGCATTATACTATATATTTTGTGTACCCCATACATATTATTTGTATTGCTGTAGTATCTGGGATCCTAGATAAAGACCAAGGAAGTGCTCTGTTGAATTTTTGTGCATGCCATAAACAGAATGTTATGCACCAAAGACCTCATTATAGAACAAAAAACAACACACAACTAGAAGCAGGTATGGGAGTAGAAAGACAACGGAGGAAGCATAGATCAGTACATTAAGTAGCAGTTGCAGCTTTCCAATGGCCTAGTTACTGCCCAGGTGTTGTTTTATAATAGAAAAATATCAAGGAGTGCTTTGCAGGGAAATAAAGTGAGGTTTTACATCTATTTGCTGTCAGTTCCTTCTGAATACAGGAGCAACACAGGTGAATCCATAAGGTTGGTCTTTTTTCAAAAAAACAGGCAAGGTAGTACCAAAGACTAATGTCTTGATTTAACCCCAGAATATTTTAACATTTTGTTAAATGCTAGGAAAGTTGTGCGAGTTTTCACAGCACTGTGGTGCCTTCTCTTGTCTGTTTTTGATGTAACAGAGAATGGATGTATGCAAGTTTTGTGCATATTGTCATATCAATTTGAGAAACTGCAGAGAGTTCTGCATCTAGGAGGGTATTGCATAGGGAGGAAGGAGATCAGGCTTATGGGAAAGATCAAAAGATCACTTATATAGGTTATCTATATAAAATCAGTAAAGCAACTGGAAGGAACTTTAGTGGGACAAGTTTATATGGTACTGATACAGTTTATCGTCAGTCTCCAGGGGCGGATCCACAAATCTTTTAATCCTTTTTACCCTGTTCTTAAAGCCTTCAGTAATAGTTATCTGAAATCCATGCTCCAAGTCCACTATTCATTGTCCTGCCTCTAGCTGAGAGTGTGTGGTGTGGTTTTTTTTGGTTTTGCATCTTTTGTTTGTTTGTTTGTTTGATCATGGGGTTTTCTGCTTGTTTCTCTTGCTGGTTTGTTTGGGTGACTTAGTTTTTTTGTGTGTTGTTTTTGCTGTGTGATTTTGTTTGTTTGTTTTGTTTGTGTTTTTTGTTTGTTCGGTTGTTTGTTTTTTTCTTTTTTTCTTTTGTAAACCTTCCTTATTGAAAGATTCTTGTAGGTTTTGAAGACTGTTAATATTTTTGTGTGTGTTTGGTGGGGGTTTTTGTTTGTTTGTTTGGTTTTGTTTGTTTGTTTGTGGGGTAATTGTATTACCTAGGAAGGACTGGTGATGTGTGAAACTGCAACAGACAGACCTGTGCTGGTAGCAGAAGGATGATTTTGTAATTTCTGCTAATGCTTTGAAATGTAACTTACTTGGATTTTTATGGGATGTGGCTGTAAAGTTCTCCTGTATTGCATTTGTGGTTTTGGTTTTTGCTTTCTTACCTGCTTCTTTCTCAAGTTTTGTTTTCACTATAAGTTGCTTCACAGAGGAGTGTTATTTGTATATTTCTAGAAATCGAGGAGGAGTTTTAAGTAATGTACTGTAGGAAAGGTTGCTGTCAAACATTGATTTTCATTTATAAGATCTACTGTGTTTAAAACCAGGTTCCAAAACTCAGGGAGGAGGTAAACCTGAAAGACAGTGTTTTCATGTTGGAAGTACAGGTGTGCTTAACAGAGGAAGTACATTAGTATCATTTGAATGCCATGATAAAAAGAGTTGTGTTAAGAGTAAGAGAAATAGATGTATTTATTAGCTGTGTGAGCTCATCTCCTCTTGTGTTTTTTACTGGTAATATTCTAGAGACAAATTTGACCCATAAGGTTTATCATACTGTGTTTTATATATTAAATATGGGTACAAAGTATACTGTGTGTAATGGGTGCACTAAATCCTACAGGTATGCAATATAGCTGCCCTGTAATCAATTTTAAGATTAACCAGTCAGGATGCTCAAGTGACATGGAGGAATGGGACACAAATACCAATTTGACCAAAGTCATACTAAGAATCTGTAGTACATCTCCTGGTTCTGTGCTGACATCCTAGGAGTCACTTTCATAGAAACAGAAATGTCTGGGTTGGAAGGGACCTCTAGAGGTCATCCAGTCCAACCCCTCTGCTGAGAGCAGGGACATCCTCAACTAGAGCATGTTGCTCAGTGCTTTGTCAATCCCCACCTTGAATGTCTCCAGGGATGGGGCCTCAACCACCTCCCTGGGCAACCTGTTCCAGTGCTCCACCACTCTTGTGGGAAAGAACTTCCTCCTTATTTCTAATCTAAATCCATTCCTTTCTAATTTAAAACCATTACCCCTCGGCCTTTCACTACAGGCCTTTGTAAACAGGCCCTCTCCCATCTTTTTATAAGCTCCCTCAAAAAAGGGAGCTCTCATCCTTTAACAAACACTATTCCAAAAGTTAAACCTACAACTTTTTATTTCTTCAAGCTAATTTTTTATTTTCAGTTTTGCCAAATCTTTATGTTGAGATGTTCAATTCACTGGAAGTTTACAGTAATTAGAAATAAACATTTTTTGTGGTATTTTATAGGAATTAGTTCTTATCTGTGCTATAAGAAACAAGGAAACCACATAGTTAATTTTTTTTTTTTCATTAAGATAAGGTTATAGCTGCAGTTCTGAGTATGCAGAAAGAATAGATCTGGAGTGTTGGATGTATTTTACATGAGGGATTAAGTTCTCACATGGTATCTAGTTTGTTCAAACCACATAAAATAATTGTTTGTATGTAAAGTGTGCAGCAGTTTCTGTGCTGCACCTCAGGTGAAGATAGGCAAAATAAGCAGAGCTACGAAGCATTTTCAGTCTTGATTTAAAATACCAAGTTCAGGAAGCTGTTAAGTGTCAGATTAACACTTTTCTTTTCCTAATGTTCGTCCTAAGAAAAAAACATGTAGTACTGTGATTATGCAGTGGAATATGTATTGTTAGCACTGCATCCTTTTAGAAAGTATTGTTTAGTGATTAAGAATAAAAGCAGAAAACACTCAAATGTGTTTTTTTATTTCGCTTGTTTGTTGTTTTAGATGGTGGTAAAAACCTTCATGGACATGGACCAGGACTCGGAGGATGAGAAACAGCAGTATCTCCCATTAGCCTTGCACCTTGCATCTGAATTCTTCCTCAGGAATCCCAATAAAGATGTGCGTCTCCTTGTAGCGTGTTGCTTGGCTGATATCTTTCGTATCTATGCTCCTGAAGCTCCATATACTTCCCATGACAAACTTAAGGTAAAAATGCTTGCTAAAATAAGGGTTTCTTTCGACCTCATTCTCTTACTGAGAAAAAAAAATATACACCCCCACATCCCCCTAAAAAAACCCAACAACAACAAAAACAAAAACAAACACCAAAAAAAACACAAACAAAAAACCAAAACAAAACAACCAACTTACTGAAAAAAAGAAGTTTTTATTCTCATTTATACTGATGTTCAGTTTTATTAAAGAGATACTGCTTTAGTCCAGTGAATCACTGTAGTACATTAATGGCCAAAGATGTGTGAAGGAGCGTTAGCTAACCAGGCTCCACATTGGTGATAGCTTTCTCTCAGTGCTTAAAAAAAGACAATTTATTGTTCTCATATTGTGAGTTTGTAAATGTTGGGTATATGTCACTAGTAAAGAGTGGTATTTTTATTCTCTGCTGAATCAAACTTCTGAACACTTTATTGTTTTTTGACAGGACATATTCTTGTTTATTACAAGACAATTAAAAGGCTTGGAGGACACAAAGAGCCCGCAATTTAACAGATACTTTTACTTGTTAGAGGTAACACAATAATCATAACTTTCAGTGGATGTTATTTGCTCTGTAAGCCTAAGAAATGTAATTTGTCTTTCTCCAGATGTCCCAGTATGCTTGCAAAACTTACTTCATTCTGTAAATGACACCAGACTCCTTAAAATTCAATGAATTGCTTCTGTTTGCAATTAGCAAGCTCAAGCAGCCTATATTTGAGGGCATGTTAAAACAATTGGTATTTATTAACTTTTAGTCTCTGTCTTACAATTATATTTGTTGCTTTTTGTATCATGCATCCTTAGGGTGTGACTGAATTAAAGCACAAATGCTGATTAAAACGCAAATCTACTTATATTGGTGATGAGAGAGGGAATTTAAGATTTTGGTTTAAAAACATTAGAAAAACCTACTCTTGACAAGAAGTGTGGGGGTTTTATTAGGGTCTATTTAGAAACAGTATCTCATTTGTAAACCTTTTGTTGATGTTTAAAACTGTTGTTTCATAGCATGAAGAAAAAAGTCTAGAAATGTGGACTTTTATTAGCAGTTTCTGACAATCTGCTTTTCTACGTAAGAAATCAGATTATTCTACGTTTAGGTTTTTTTCTGGGTATATATTGCAAAGCCCCTTTGTGGTAAGAGCTCTTTATGTGCCAAGCAAATATCCAGTCTCTTTCCCCAAAGAGTTTACAATCTATTGTATAATATTTCTTCCTTGAATTGAAAAAAAATGTAACTAAGATAATTATATTGATGTGAATTAATGTGAAGTTGTAATATCCTGAATAACCTGTTTTTGTTTTAGAATTTAGCTTGGGTTAAATCTTACAACATCTGCTTTGAGTTGGAAGATTGCAATGAAATTTTTATTCAGCTTTTTAGGACTCTTTTTTCAGTTATCAAGTAAGTTGAACTGCTTCAATTACATTAAATTGTCAAAGTATCATCAGTTGGGGTAGAGTGGATCTTTGTAGGGTCTACAGATAAATATGTCTGAATAGCACAAGTCTCTCTTCCTCCAAGTGAGGAGATACAGGGAAAGCAAATCAGTGCAAATTACTGACAATATGGAGGGGTGTGTGTCTAAAAGTGTTAAAATTTCTTGTCCACGTTACAACAGTATACTTCATTCTGACTCATTTATCTGTTTGCATTTCCATGGTTGTTGTTTTCTTTTCTGTTTGTTTTACTTCTTAAAGCAATGCTTGGGTGTTCTAGGTTTTTGAAGCTTTCTGTAAGAGAGGAAAGATATATAAAATAATTTAAAGTTTTGAGATGTGGAGAGCAAGCTGGACAGGGTTAGATATCGTTTCTTAACAGTGCTGTTAATATTTGTCAGGGTCTGAAAATTTAGTATTGATAATATTCTTTATCATCTTAGTAATAGCCACAACCAGAAGGTACAAATGCATATGCTGGATTTGATGAGTTCTATCATCATGGAAGGCGATGGAGTAACTCAGGAGCTGCTGGACTCGATTTTGATTAACCTCATTCCTGCACACAAGGTCTGCCAAGTAAAATATGATAGTAGTATAAATAATTTTAATTGCCTCTTGCTTGATGTTTATCTCTCCACACACTGTAGCCATCACTAGTGCTTTGTTTTTTGTCTCCAGCCTTGTAACAGTGGATGGAAAATTTCCTTTGGGAATTATTTGGTGCTGTTGATTTTCTGTGGCTAGATTTTTCAATATCAAGAGCTTCTGCCTACTTGACACCTCAGGACCTCTGTACTGAGACAGAAATAAAGTATTTTCAAGCAAATGTAGTATGTAACAGGAAAATATTGTATCTTGAGGGTTATGGGTTGTTGGTTGTTTTGAGTTTGTTTGTTTGAGGTTTTTTGAATAGAAAAAATGTAAAATATTTAATTAAAAAAAAAAAAGGGGGGGGGAAACACACACACACACAAAAACCAACCAACCAAAAAAAAAAAAAACAACCACCAGAAGAGAGAAAAAATACTTTCAAAGGTTCTGTGGTGACTTCTTGCTTGCCTCAGCTTGCCAGTCAGACTTCCCTCCACTTCCCTGGGTGTTAGGTTTCATGGGTTTTGGTGTTTGGTTTGGGTTTTTTTTGGTGTGTGTATTTGGTTTGCCTTTTTTTTTTTTTTCCCCATGGTGTCTTTTCCCCTTAAAGTTTTTCTTTTATTAAAACCTAATTATTAACCTAAAGTGTAATACTTTTTTTAGTTTGTTTGGGATTTTTTTTTTTTTAGTTGGTTGCTTTTAGTGCTCCATATTCTTTTATCAGTTCCATTATCTTTCTGCCCTTTGCAGAGTTCACAGCATCCCTTTAACTCACTTAAGTGACACCACCCACCCCTGCTTTTCCCAGGAGTCTTACATTAGCCTTTTCTAGAAGATTGCTGCTGTCATGCAGGTGTTGTCTTAGCCTGTCTACACAGCTACTTCGACAGGTTCATGCTTCAAGAACTGTCACTGATGCTGTCCTGATTTCATTGTGTGAGATGCAGGCTTGTGTTGCCTTGCATTGACCAAGAAAATTCCCTTGCTAAAACTTTGTACTTCTTAGTGAATATTGTATGAGAAGCAGTATGTTTCAATGGTGAGCTACAGTAAATGAACTGTATTCTGATTACCAAGTATGTGTTTCTGTTTGTTCATTTATTAATTTTAAATAATGACAGAATTAGGGAAGATCCATCCATGATTACATAATTAAAGTTAAATTAGCACATAAAAGCAGGAATTATTCCTTTGGTTACTTAAAGACGGATAGTTCATGGTAGTGTGTAGTACAGGAATGACTAAGCCATGACCACTGTCATTTACTTGTGAAATCTCAGCAATGGGTGTATAAAATTATCTATTGTCTGAGATCAGTTTGCATTCCTTCTGATGTAACCATGAGATGGGAATATCATTCTATCAACTCATTTTTATTGGCAGCAATGAGATGATGTCTTATTAAAACTGCTAACAGGAAGGGAGGCCTCTTATTCATAATAACAGAAGGTCCTTTTGAAACTATGCTGTTCTTTGTAAGTTGTTTCTAATCAATTAGAGGCCATGGAGCTCAGGAGTGGAAACAGAGTAGTGGTGATGTGTATGTCAGGTGGTGGCTGATGCTGTTAACAGTGGTGGGCATTGCTCTGAGAATGCAAAGACCTGGTAAAGCTTGTACAACTGAACAGTGTGTTGTGACTACTTGCTGTAGGCAAAGTAAAAGTGAGTATGTTCCTTTAGCACTAGCATTGTTAGCTTAATCATATAATTTTGCCCAATGAAGGAAATTCTCAAGCAAGGCTCTGATAAGGAGGGAGCTAAACTTGGTGCCGATAGTGGATTGTACTGCATAATTAGTATCTCTTAGAGGACTGGTAGCCAGTCTTTACTGGCTCTTGCCCATGATGACTGAGCAAATCATAAGCTGTACTCAGTGCTCAGTATCATGATTTGGTGAGTATTTTGGTCTGTTTAACTTGTTTGTTTCCTGTAACAATAGAACTTAAACTACTGCTTTACTATGGTAATTAAAACCAACCAGGAAGTTCCTTTGTCTGCTCTGCCTAGCAGAGGTTGACTGTGTTAGTTATGTTTTCCCTTCATGAACTCATCTAGGAAATTGTGATTATATTAATTGTTTGTCCTTAGGTATGTAAATCAGAAGCACCATAGCTTAGAAAGCACAGCTTATATTCTTGCAGAGACCATTTAATAACAATAGTTCAAGTCTGCACAAAGCAATTGAACAGTAGTGAGTCTCTGCTATGACATACTAAAAGTATCAGGGTGGCTAGAGTGTTGCACTTCATGGAAATTCATCTTTGTAAGGGAGCTGAAGTGCGTGTTTTGGATAGTGTCTTCTGTTTTCTTGGGGAGGGGTTTGGTTGGTTGGTGTTGTGTTTGTTGGTTTGGTTTGTAATTAATTAATTATTAAATAATATTATATTATCTAAGACAATACTGCAGTTAAAAAAAATAAATAGACCAGCATCTAGTCATAAATTGGAATCTACGTCCCCATCTAAATTATATTAATTTATACTTCCATTATGAGTAAAGTGGCTTTACTGTATGTTTGTTTGGGGTTTTATTCCCCACTGTGTGCACTAAGGTCTCTCTAGCAGATCAAGGTTTTCGATAGCATTATGGTATGTCACATTTTGCTCAGACCACCTATGGCATCATACTGTGGTTCTTTTTATTAACTTTAAACCCAGTGCTGTTTAGCGAATATTCTTCTTCATACTCCTGCTGTCAAGGTTGTTTCTTAAAAACCAGTATTTCATGTATTTAAAATCAGTATTTTGGTTTTTATCCTCTATAGCACAGCCAACACAGACATTGAAGGTTTTCTTTTCCAACAGATTGATTATTCATTACTTATTAACAGTTGTTTATTATATCAGTATATATGTCTTTTCTATGCTGTTTGTTGTTATGCTCTTTGGGGGGTACTTTGGTTTGTTGTTTGGTTTGGTTTGGTTTGGTTTGGTTTGTGGCTTTGTTTGAGTGTGTTTTGACTCTGGTGAGCCTGTCTAGGCGGAAAAAAACCACAACTTCTGGACATTAGGAAAAATATCTTCACTGAATGGGTTCTGAGGCATTGGAACAGGCTGCCCAGGGAGGGGGTTGAGTCAGCATCCCTGGATCTGTTTAAAAGCCATATAGATGTGGTGCCTGGGGATATGACTTAGTGGTTGACTTAGTAGAGTAGGGTTAACAGATGGACTCAATGATCTTGAAAGTCTTTTCCAACCTAGATGATTCTATGATTCTAACTTCATTGCAAAATATTACTGAAGCTGTATTGAAGATCCAAATAAAACACGTTTTCTGTACAAGGCTGGCAGTCCTATAGTTTAATACAGACTTACCTGCCAACAAGATTTTAATCATGGTCTGATTTGGAAAGAAACTTTTGTTTTGAATTTGAGAAGAGTTTATACGTATCTGTCTGTCTTCTGTAATGAGGTATCAGTTTAGTACTATGGTGAATGAGGAGATAATTGTTTAAGACTTGGGCCATTTGTTTCTCTTTACTATCAGTTGATGCACTGGCTTTTGGTTTGTCATCTCATTAGTTAAAAGAACACGAGGGAGACATTCCCAGGGTAGTTTTGCCAAATACTATCTTTCCAAGAGTCAGTCATCCTGAGGCTTTTGTATGTTGTCTGCAGTCATTTGTAATTTTCGGGGCAGTCAGCTAGTCCACCTTTTATATTGATATGAGATACTGCATATTGAAATCTGTGAAAATTTGGACTGTCACGTGTTTCAGATATGCATTTACATTCCTTATGTTGCTCAAGACTAATAAACACAATGTTCACATTTGTTATGTTGCAATCAAATGTTTACTTTGAAAGTTTGCAGCTAACTCAGCCTGAGTGTAGGTGCTTTCTGCAGACTGTCTCAGAACATATAGTGCATGGAGAAGTCAGTGCATGGTTTTTACCCTCTAGACAAGGTTGAACTTTGCTACAGGGTATACCTTTAATGAGCATGCAAGAGGACAGCAAAAACATGTTTAAATAGTTGGACTAGTTAATTTTTGAGTTGCAAAATTTGGTGCATGGTAGTTATCAAAGTATTGAGGTGTGGTAATGTTTCTTCAAAATTTTTAATGTTAATTGCATGTGAAAACTTTTATAGACATGAATGCAATGCTAGAGGTAACATCTGGAGTTATAAAGTCTTAGAAAAATGTGCAGGAATTGATGGTTTGGGGTTAGATTTTTTTTTAAGTGTGTGAGAAACTAGTTTTAAGATTTTTCTGTCTGTAGTTACAGAATTAACTGAACTTAGCTTTGAAAACAAATAAATGTGTGGGAAAACATACCTTTTTAAAGTCATGGTCTTTTAAGGTTGGAAGAGAAAAGTGAAGTCATCTGAAATATTTGGTCTCTTTAAATTAATTATTTTAAAATATTTTCTATTTATTTCAGAACCTTAATAAACAGGCATTTGATCTTGCAAAAGTCCTGTTGAAAAGGACCGTCCAGACCATTGAACCGTGTATTGCCAATGTATGTAAATTAATTAATCTACATTATATAGAAGTAACAAGTGTTCTTGTAACTGTCTTGATTTGGAGATTTGTTGGCCTGTAAGAGTACCATTTTCCACACGGGATGTTATTAGCTTGGTTGTTAAAGTAGTATGTGAGATGTTTCAAATAAGTAAAGAGGAAAATAATTTTTACCCATTTTGGTCTAAAGTTAAACCTAAATCTAAGCTGTGAATATAAGTGACCACCAAACCATCCTGTGCAACAAAAGGAATTGTTAATATTTCATATGTCCAGCAACCAGACAGCTGCATTTGTTACCAAGCTTTAGGATGAAGCATTTCAAACAACCAGCTCCTTACTAGTTTTGTTTTGTTTTGTTTATCTGTCTTAAACTTGTTTTAGTCATAAAGACTAAAATAACTGAGTATTTTACAAAGCTTTATTCAACTATTCCTTTTGTTGAATGTCAGTGTATGTTCAATTAAATACTAAAATAGCTACTACAGTCTTGTGGGGGATGTAGTCAGGTCCATTCTGTTGCGTTTCCTTGGTGCTGAAGCCAGTTGAATTCTTAAAAGTCTGAGTAGTTTAAAAAAAGGAACTAGACAAATTCATAAAAGATTAATCAGTAAATATTTCAAAGCTCAAGGAGTCTCACTAACAGGTATGACTTTCAAATTCCCCTGTTTCTTTAAGTTTTTATAATTAGTCATAGCTGGAAATAGGATGGTGCATAGAGTGACCTTTGAGTTGATTTAATATTACTCTTCTTACTTTCTTATTCAAGCGTGTAATAGCTTTGTAGAATTTGCACTGCTCAAATAATATTAAACCACAGTATCAAATAGGAAGTATATCAAGCATATTAAAATTTAACAAACCCAAAAGAAATAATTCATATTTTAGACTTCTTTGTTGTTTTTTTTTTTCCTGTTACATTGCTAACAACCTTGATACATTACTGTCAAATATCACAAGACATCATAAAGTCATCTGACATTCATAAAAATGGATTAAAAGTAGAGAAGCTTCTTTTCCAACATTTGATGATCCTCATTTTGAATTTGTTTTAAATGGTAAAAAATGAAAAATACTATTTTTTTTTTTCCCCTCAGCTTCACTGGATGAATATGCACGCTAAATTGGCAATTCTTTTATTATCTGTCAGTTTTTCTGGAGAGCTGGTTATTGATATTTTAAATTATCAAAATATTGTGAATTGATTCTGATAGAAGTAAGAGAACTGAACTATGAGGGATATTAATTTATAATTTTCTTGAGCCGTAACTGTAAGGGTGAAATACTTCAATGTAATGAAAAAATGTGCATTGGGTAATATGGATACTGTGTGAAAATAATTTTTAAAAACAGTGTTTGCATTAATTAAGGAAAATCTGCTAAATAACTGTTGGTATTCTAGTTTTTTAATCAGGTTCTGGTACTGGGAAAGTCTTCAGTAAGTGACTTATCAGAACATGTGTTTGATTTGATACAAGAGCTTTTTGCCATAGATCCTCACTTACTGCTCTCTGTCATGCCACAGCTTGAATTCAAACTGAAGGTAGGTTACAGAGTAGCTTTGGACCAGTAATAAAATTTATGTGCATATTAAGAGTGCAGAGCTGTAGATTTAATGTGTTCTACTTCAGGGATAAAAAATTTATATTTATCACTTTATTTTAAAAATAAATGTAATATTAAAGGAAGGACACTGAAAAATTGTATACAGTTGTGTGCTGTCTGTGCTTGCAGTCGTATTATGCGCACAAGATATAAAATTGTTCTAATGATAAATTCATATGATCTAATGTAAAAGTTATATCTACTTAGTCTTTGGACTTCACCTGAAATTTATAAAGCAATTAGGCTGTGGGTGTCTTAGCTCATGAAATGCAGTCGTGTCAGCTTCATTATTGATTTGCAAAATTTTCTTTTGTGAGATGTTTTAATAATAGACAAATTATTTCCTAATGTTTTCTCAGATTGTCATAATCAGCTAGTGAGTCAGCTGACTTCTTTTGAATCATTTGAAATAGTTAATTGATCCTGATTTAGGGGTTTGGGTTTTTTTTTTAATTAAGAAGTTGTCTTTCATAAGAATGTAAGTGGACAAGATAATAATTTTATGTGTTTGCATGTACATATAGGGTATGGTGTCAACAAACAAAAATAACCAAGAAATAGGTATTTGGTGAAATTACATACATCTTTTATTAGCACACATCTATTTATAACATTTTAATTGGTGTCTGTTCCACACACATAAAATAGTTTTAAAGTAAGTTTAAAAATATAAATAAGGTCATTTGTTGTTGAAATTGTTATGGATATATGTTACTTCATCTACTGGTCATGGGGTTGTACTCTTAAAAGAGACGGAATTTTCAAAGTGCAGCCATCTATTCAATAGCTTTAATATATAACTTGATAGGTATTTGTATATTTTTACTCATATTAATCTAATAATCTTATTAGGGAAATAGAGTATTTTCAGAAATTGTTTCAAACTAAATTTGTAACCTAGTTCAGCAAAGCAAAAGGAAACTAGAAATTAATATTGAGATGATATGAATAATGATGTACAGTTTCTTTTTCGTCTTTTGATTTTTCAGAGCAATGATGGAGAGGAACGTTTGGCTGTTGTTCGACTTCTGGCTAAACTCTTTGGCTCCAAAGATTCTGATCTGGCCACACAAAATCGTCCTCTTTGGCAGTGCTTTCTTGGGCGGTAATAGAAACGAGGATAGGATTCTGAATTTCTATTCTTTTTGTTCTGAATTTTCTGATAGTATTGCATTTTAAATTGTGTTTTTAGAGGATGTAAATGTTTGTATTTGAACAATTTCTTTTAATAAATCTTGGAAGCAGAGAATTGTATACAGTTATATTTTAGAACAAAGATGCCTGAAGGACTGCTGCTATATTGCTGTCAGCTATGGGAATATAGGTTAGATAGATAACACATTACATACATAGCAGAAATTACACAATAGATATGCCAGAACTGTGAAATTTCATACTGTTCAGCTACATCTGCAACTGTCTCTTTTATTTGGCATTTACCTTTTATGAGTGAAGAGATATTTCCTTTTATGTAAACATAGAACTTCTATCATTTTTTAAAAAAAGTGAATATTTTCAAATGATACATGTTACATGGCTATTTATTTTTTTGTAATTTCATGTGTGTGTATATGGATAAACACACCCAAACACACACTCAATTGACAGTGACAGAGAATTATGTTCAAAAATCAGTGGACAAAATCCATATAGCATATTCATCCTTTAATTTTACTTATGACTTAATTTCACAAGAAATAACATAAAAAATACTATGAGGTACATGATGAAGATAAATTTAAAACATTTCTATTGTATTATTTTGCCATATAAAACTATTCTAATAGTTAAGGAACATACTATTAACACATGTTGCTATATAGAGAATAATCTTGATTTGCAAGACTAATTAAAAATTAACATTCATCATCTTCTGTCTCTCTAGGTTCAACGATATCCATGTCCCTGTGAGATTAGAGAGTGTGAAATTTGCCAGTCATTGTTTAATGAACCATCCAGACTTAGCAAAAGACCTCACTGGTGAGATGCTTAAGGAGGGGTTTAGAATAATGTAAGAAATGAGCAAGAAAGAATGTAATTATTTCTGTACATAACAGTAGAATTCTAAAATGTGTGAAGTCCAGTGCTTGATGCTGGATGGAAGAGCTAACTACTGAATAATTGCTTTCTGATGAAGACAAGCATTAGTTACTAGAAAGAGAGGAGTGCATGATGCGTGGAGTTTGTACGAGTGAGTCTTGTGGAAGCTACCCTTTGCAAGCCCAGTTTTTTAATTTCATATTCTAATGAAACTTTTGGTAAGTGAAAGCAATTAATGGTGCAACATCTTGATTTACTTTCAAAACCAGCAACTGTGTTCTCCCAGTATTTTTCACTGAGTTTAGAAAATGCCGTTGTGCTGATCTAAACTACAAAGTTTCTTTCTTTGCTTCAGCATCATTTTAACGATGAACAGAATCTCAAGCTTAACTAAAAATACTGTTCTTTTTTGATGCAAGCTAACCTACAGCAATTATCAGGATTTTTTCATTTATTGTTTACCTTTTTAGCTCTCTTGAGTCTCTGCTCTTTTTAGTTCTCACTCCCCTTCTTTCCCTTTATTTTCAATATATTGTAATCAGCTTAATTTCACTTAATTGCTTGTTGCACACAAGGTTATTGTAAAAGTTATTCACTTTTATATTCTTCTGATATTTACAGTTACATAGGTGTTTTGTATGTAAGATGGAAAATGCTGGAACAAGTGTTTCCTGTAGGCAGATTCACATTTAATAGATTACATGGCTGTGATATGTGACTGATGTTTAATTGTTTAAACATAATTAATAAATCAAAACATGTCATATCTATATAAAAAAGCCAATCTTTTAATTGTTTCTCATTGTGACAGAATATTTGAAGGTTAGATCACATGACCCAGAAGAAGCCATTCGACATGATGTTATTGTTACAATTATTACTGCAGGCAAGAGAGATCTTTCTTTAGTCAATGACCAGCTGCTTGGCTTCGTAAGGGAAAGAACACTAGACAAACGGGTAAGTAGTAATATTTTATTTCCAGGAATATCATCTTATCTAATACCCACTATACAGAAAAGATGCAGACAGTCTGGAGAGAGTCCAGAGAAGGGCCACAAGGATCATCAGAGGGCTGGAAGACCTCCCATATGAAAAAAGGCTGAGAAAACTGGGTTTGTTCAGCCTTGAGAGGAGAAGGCTCAGGGGAGACCTTGTTACCATGTACATTGGTGGCTAACACGAAGATGGAGACTCCCTTTTTACAAGGAGTCACATGGAAAAGACAAGGGGTAACAGGTACAAGTTACTCTTGGGGAGATTACAGTTGGACTCCAGAAGAAAATTTTTCACCATGAGAACAATTAAATATTGGAATAATCTCCCAAGGGAAGTGGTGGATTCCCCTACACTGGACAGTTTTAAGACTCAGCTTGTCAGAGTGCTGGGCCACCTCATCAAAACTAGTTAGTTAGTTATTTTATGTTTGCAAGGTTGGACTTAGATGATCCTTGAGGTCCCTTCCAACCTGGTATTCTATAATTCTGAGTTGGAAACAGTTAAACAGAAAAAAAACCCAAAACAAACCAACCAAAACAAAACAAAGCCACAGAAACAGAGAATCCTAGAATTAACTATAAACTGCAATGCTGCAGGTGGGAAAATAATTTTCTTGCCAGCACATATTAATGTAGATTTCATATTATGGAGATGCCAGTCAAGTGTTGTCAAGCAAATAGGAACACAGTCATATTGTAAGAAGGTAAGAATTGCCACATATGTTTAGGCCAAAGGTCCCTATAGCCTAGTATCATTCTCACAGTGGTGAGTTTTGGCTTCCAGCAATTTGTGACTTAAGGATTTCTTAAATCTGCTTGATCATGTTTTCAGTGCATTTTTATTTCATGAATTTATCAAATTCTTTCTTGAACTTCCTTGTACTTTATAAACATCCATGAAATCTACACCAGTTAATTCAAGTTTAATGCATGTGTGGAAAAAGTAATTTCACTTGTTTGTTTTAAACTTGTCCAATAATTTCACCGGGTGTCTTGTAGTTCTTGCATTATGTAAAATAGCAAATATTCCAATACAGTTTAGGGGTAAACCTGCTGGAAAGCAGCTCCACAGAAGACCTTGGAGAACTGGTGGACAGTTAAGTTAACCATGGGACAGCAATGTGCCCTTGTGGCCAGGAAGGCCGGTGGTATCCTTGGGTGCATAAAGAAGAGTGTGTTTGTCCAGCAGATCCAGAGAGGTGGTTCTCTCCATCTTCTCTGCCCTAGTGAGGCCACATCTGGAGTACTGTGTCCAGTTCTGGTCTCCCAAGTTCAAGAGAGACAGGGAAATAGTAGAGAGATTCCAACAGAGAGCTATGAAGATGATTAAGGGACTGGAACATCTCTTTTATGAGGAAAGGCTGAGAGCCCTGGGGCTGTTTAGCCTGGAGAAGAGAAGCCTGAGAGGGGATATTATTAATGTTTAGAAATATCTGAAGGGTGGGTGTCAAGTAGAAGGGGCCACTCTCTTTTCAGTGCTGCCCTGTGATAGGATGAGGGCAATGGTCACAAACTGGAACACAGGAAGTTCCACCTCAGCATGAGGAGAAATTTCTTTACTGTGAGGGTGATGGAGCACTGGAACAGGCTGCCCAGAGAGGTTGTGGAGTCTCTGTCCCTAGAGACTTTCAAAACCCACCTGGATAAATTCCTGTGTGGCCTGCCCTGAGTGATACTGCTCTGGCAGGGCGGTTGGACTCGATGATTGCCAGAGGCCTTTTCCAACCTCTACCATTCTATGATTTCTTTGAGACACTTATGTTTTATAAATATATATACTATATCTTCACTCATTTGCTCTCCAAGCTAAATAATCACCTGATGAACTTCCACACAAACTGATAATTGCATACTTCTGATCATTCTTGTATGCTTGTTTTGTATCCTATTGGAATAAGGGTGACCAGACTCTGCTGTGACATTCAAGGTGTGCACTGTGTTGTGTGCATACTTAATGATAATTTTATTAAAATTATTTTTCAACATTATGTCTTTTATGCTATTTCTGAGCACTAAATTGACAATTTTGGAATTCATCCATGTTGACTTCAGTATCTTTCCTGAATAATTTTTAGATTGACTAATTCTACAAATGGAGAATTAATACAGGTGGGAAAACCTGGCCATAATCCGAATTTCTTTCATTTCATATTGTAACAATCCCATAGCATAACATTTTTCTGCAGTTCATTATAATGTTAAATTTGACTACCTCAGTAAATTTTATATACATTGTTCTGTTCATTTTCTAATAAATTTTCATATGTTGTGTCAGATTCCCTTCTGAGTCCATCAGTAGGTTCCCTTTGTTTCCTTCATTGTGAAAACCAGTTATTTATTTCCACCCATTGTCCCCTATGTTTTAGTTGAGAATTAATTCACAGCAGGATTTTTATTTTAAGATCCTCTGGTGTGAGACTTTGTTGGAAGTTTTTTGAGATCATACTGCATTTTACTGATAAAATTGTGGGTCTGCTAAAATTTATTTTTTCTTAGACAGAACTTCCTATTATGTAAAATGTAATGACTCATTCCCCCAACTTCATTTTTCAGCAGTGTCTACTCTCTCTTGTTGTTACTGTTTTGTTTTCACCTGCTTGCCCATTCAAAATCAGATGTTCTGGTGAGTGGCACTCTGATCCTCTTAGGACCCATTGATTTCTTTCACATTTGCTGTGATCAGTCTGTTGGTTGACAGATTGAAGAATCATTAGTATTTAGTGTATTGTTTCTAGATTCCTGTTAAGGATGGGATACCACCTGGTCTTAATGTTTTTATTACTTCTCTTTTTATTTATTTGTTTTAAAATGCCTTCTAATAACATTTTAAGAAACCTCTCTCCTGGAATAAATCTTGTCTTTCTACAAAAGGTTTTGGAAGGCCTCCTGCTTCTGGAGGCTTTGGTGAAGATGTTTAATTATGCTTTTAATAATTTGGTTCCAAAACTTTTGCTATGATTCATCAAGTATTTACCTTCCACTTGCCACAGCTTATACTCTTTCCTGTTCATGCTTTTTCAGATGTGTCTTGATGGTCTTTGGAGGGTGATATTCTAACAGCAAACTTCACTGTGCAGTGTTGATTTTCTTTTTAAGTTGGTTGGTTGGTTGGTGGTGGTGGTTGTTTTGTTGTTGTTGTGGTGGTACATTTTTGATACAGGACATCCTCTCTGTAACCTATGTTATACTAGCTAGTTTAATTATTTTTAATACATATATATTCACCTTTTAAAATGAGAATGTTACTGTAACATGTTTTGAGAAAAGGATGTCTTTGCATAAAGAGAAATACTGCTTTTGAGTATGTTCATGATTATAAAGCAGCTCTTCAATGAGTTGTATGTGCAGCTTGATCTTGGACATTTCTCAGGAGTAATTAAGACCACTCCCCCCCCCCCCTCCAGTCATTAGATGAACATGTCCAAAAAGTTGTTTATGAGATCTAAAAACACTCAGTGTAACCACTGGGACTTTTAACTTACTTAGAATGGAACAGTTGTTACCATGCCATCTACATAGTGTCTGTTCTCCTTTAGCAAGCCACCATCAAGAAGAGGCAGTCAGTTGTACAGCTGTAATGCTTATCTCTAGGGAGCCAGGGCTTTTCAGCTCATATAGCCTTAAACCCAGCATGGTAATTCTTAATGGTTCTAATATGTTTGACTCAGTGATTTCACACCAGTCATAGGTTTGATTATTACATTTGAAGGTTAGGTGCCTTTGCAGGCACTCATCAGTGAAGACTAACTTCACCCCTAGATTATGTTTCTCTTATAAAAGTCTGTGGAGAGACCTGTAGTGAAAATATATCCTGAGAAGAAATGAAAATTGAGGATTGACCAGAAATGACGGCAACAAATATTTAGCATTTGAAGTAAACCGTAACAATATAGTATGTCTTTGGAAATATAATTAGTGTTATAAAATTAGTTTATCAAGGACTTGTAAACTCTCTCATTTTTTAAGGATATTTCTTCAGTTTGGGAGAGGAACATTGATATGTCCATGTAACTGTCTATATTTTCCTTGAAGGATTTCCTCCCCCCCAGACATAGTGCATTATACCTATTTTAATAATTCTTTTGCTTTAAAGAACTCAGTTGTCTTTTGCTGACTGCATTTACTGCTTGTAGCCAGGTTTCACTTGGACAAATCTCTGCAAACTTGCCATAAGAGATAATTCATCAATTTGACTTAATTCTTTTTAGGCTTGCAATCATCTATCAAATGAGTATAGATATTATGGTAAAAAGAACACTTGTCCAACAGGCTGAAGTAAAATGCTGATTGTTTAAACACTAATCTGTCATTTATTTCAATTCTACCTTTTTCTTTATAAGACAATATGAAAATTTAAACTTAATTCATGCTGTTACACCATTTACGCAATCTTTTTTATCTTCTGACCATCTTCTAACTGGCACAGTAAAGATAATCTAATGACTTTTTTAGGGTAAAAGTTCTTGTCTAAAAGACAGTACTTTGTTTTTTAAAAGACATCCTTAGGTAACTTGATCTGTAGGGGCATTTGCACACTGATTACAGCTATTAAAAAACCCAAAACCAACCAAACAAAAAAAGCCTAACAATAAAAAAAAAAAAAACAAAACAAACCTGAATAAACCTCACTACCACCTGTAGTTTTCAAATCCATTTTTATTGGTCTGGTTGGAAAAGGAACTCTGGGAACAGATGCTTCCCAGAAACTGGAATCCAGTCTGGTAGGAATTATCCTGAGGAATTTTCCATTGAAGCACTGTCTCTGTAGTCTTTCCAGTGTCTTCACCTAAAAGAAAAAAAAAAAAAGCTTCAGGAGACATTTTAAAAAAAGATAAACCCCAAACTTTTAAAAACTGTTTTAGGTACTTTTCCTCTGAAGTAACCTTAAAAATCTGAAAAGTTAGAAGAGTTTTGACAGCTGACTCCTGTTCCCATTTCTCTTAGCAGTCTTTGACCTGTTATTTGTAGTTTTGATATTTAAGTAATATGTAACAAAATACAATTACTTTTTTTATCTTCTTCTTTATATAACTTCAGCTAGTGGTGTCTAATGTTGTCCTGCTGATATAAGCTATATTATCTTCAAGATTTTTCTTTACCCTTCAAAAAAGGATGTCACTTAGTCAAACTATTAAGAAATTAAATGTGCACTATCTCAGTGTTACTAAAAGGCCCTGAGTTTAACAGGATTGAAGAAGTTATGCACAAAGTGCATAATAGTATCTACATTTATGCTAATAGGTTGAAATGATTTGAGCATTGTTAGTTCTTGAAGTTCAAGGCTGAAATTGAAACCTATTGTGTTCTGGAAGAAATTCTTTCTTTCAGTTTGAATTTCATGCATTTCTATTAAATGTTGAGGGGAAAACAAGGTTCTTCTGAGGCATTCTTTGTAAATCGTTAAGTGGGAGACACTATTCTCTCTAAATTAATCCTCAGTCTGTTCTGGTATGATTCCTTCCACAAGTCAGCGTAGGAGAGCTTATGGATCTTGTCTGTTAAAGTGTTTTAATAATGGGACATTTCCTGTTTACATGAGGAGATTAATTACTGACCACCAAAAGCAAGTATGAGAGCCCAGGAACTTAATCTTTGGACATTGTAGTCTGGCTTTTTCCTGGATCCCTGGAGTCTCAGTGATAATTTGAGGCTTCGACAAAAAGAACCTCTCCCGCTGTCCTGGAAGGTGACCTAAGAGTTCAAGCCCTAGCAGGCATAGCTCAGCCTAAGCTCCAAATATCCCAGTTCTAGACAAGTGTGCTGTTAAGACCATGTATGGCTATGGGGAGAAAAAAAGGCTGCTACCTCCTACTGGTGCCTGTCTTTGAATAGATAAGTCTTCCAAATCCTGGCTCAAGAAGGAGCTTACTCAGGCATACATGTTAAGCTGTACTTAACTTTTTTATACTGGCTAGCTCCCAGATTTTCTTTGCTTAGCACAGAGGAGTACTGGTTTTCTCAGTAGAGACACTACTAAATCTCCATAGTACAGGGAAGAAACCCCTTATATGTAGGCTTTTCAAATTCTCATAGATGTTCTGAATTTTCTAATTTTGAAGTATCTCAGTATGGGATGTCAGAATGTGTCTGTTTTGTATTTCACTCTTCTACATCTTTACTGTATTTTGGTATTGATTTTGATGCTGATATTTTGTATGTTTTATATTTATTTACCAAAATCGCTTCCTCACCTCTTTTTCATTTCTTCCCTTCAAGTGGCGAGTAAGAAAAGAAGCTATGATGGGTCTCGCCCAGCTATACAAAAAGTATTGTCTTCACGCTGAGGCTGGAAAAGATGCTGCAGAGAAAGTGAGCTGGATAAAGGATAAACTTTTGCACATATATTATCAAAATAGCATTGATGACAAGTGAGTCAACCTAAGCCTTCCTAATTTTAATTCTGTAGTGATAACAGATACTCTGAAAATATTTGTATTTGAAAGTATTTGTGTTTTTAAGCATGATATATTTAATTAATAATCATTAAGACATGTACTAAGATATTCAGGATGGTTGTATTATCCGTTCAGGTATTTATTGTATTTACTGATGGAACTAAATCTGTGATGATAGTATGTAAGTCATTAACTAACTACCACACAGAAAAAAATGGTCATATTTTGCATTTGCTGTTCCAGGTCTTGTTTGCCTTACTACTTACTACTTGCCTTGCTTACTTACTACTACTTGCTAGCATGTTAAAAATCTATGATCTGTGGGTGTTGTGCATGGATACACCAGCCATGCATTCACAGGCATCTCCTTACAGTATAAATGGCCCCTGTAGGTCGAACAAAAGCTGAATACCAGGGGTGTTTCCACTGTTGTATAGTCTTCCCATTTTGTCACTCAGTCCCTTTAAATTTTGCAACACCAGTTTGACTTGGAAAAAAGTATTTTGGCCGATGTTTTGGAAGATAGTTTTCAACTCTCACTGTTAATTCTTTGTCTTTCACAAGGAGAGCCAAACTATGAGATCACACAAAGATAGAATTTCAGCCTAGATTTTTAATACAGCAGACTTGGAAATTTCCTTAGAGTGTCTCTTAGCATCTTACTTATACAGTCTACTACCTCAGTATTACTGTTTCATGATCTTAGTGACTAATCTGAATGTGCTGATATCCTCCTTCAGCTGCCAGTTATGGTAGTGAATTCTTACCTCCATAGCAGTGAAGGCCCTCGCTTTGTTCATCTGGCTGATCATAAGAGGGCCAGAATTATATATTTGATTAGTTGACACCTTTTTGGGCTTAGGTTTATTTGGTGGGTTTTGTTTATTTGTTTGTTGTTTTTGATTTGGTTTGGTTTTTTATTTAGAAGAAGAAAGATATGGTTATAAGACTATACACACAGAAATTACACTGCAGTTCTGCTAAGGTAAAAGTATCAAATAGTGAAAAATAAGTAAATTGTCATGTATTTTAATCAAAGATAATTATGTATATTTATATGCATCAAATATACTTCAATTTACATTGAGAGGTTCATTCATGTTTTTTTCTAGCACGTTCATGTCTTGCTTGTCAGTACACGAGTTTGACAGTGAGCAGAGGATGAATCAAAGCTCTATAGTGAACGGGGCAGATGTTTTCAGTATTTCTGGTCACAGGAAATGCCAAGCACTGTCAGTGAAATGAGGCAAGCAATTTTAAGGAAAGACTGTGTCATTAAAGCTGAGTTTTGATTGAGCCATTGAAGTTGGTCTTTCTGTGAGCAGGCACAAATTGTATGCTGGTTTTTTTCTGGGTAGCCATAATGAAAAATAGATGGCTTGATTTTCAGTGTTCCTCCAGTTCGGTACCCTGAATTTTAATTCAAATTGCACTAGTTTTTAAGGCTGACAGTGAAGTTCTTGCTCAGTCACACCTTTGGGTTTGTTTCCTCATCTCAGAGTGGAAGAATACATGCATTTTCATGTTATCATTGCCAGAATTGGAAAGTTAGTACTTCTAGCACTTGAAGAGCTGTAGAAATGCTGTGATCTTTTAAGATAAGAGTCCATTCGATCCTTTAAGCACAAGCAGCATGGATCAAAATAAGCCAGCTCTGACCTGTTTTATTTCCTTAATGAGGGAGGAGAATAAAACATAACACTGAAAACTGAGAAGTTCTAACCTTTAGAAGTGCTTATCACCTGTATGCTCTGAGCTGCTTTGTTTTACAACAGATGCATAGGAAATGGAGTAAAATAAAATGAACATTTTTTCTCGGGCTTTTCCAACATCTGTGTCATCTTACTTCTGTTATCAGAATTTAAATAAATAAAAATATAAGTAATTGGTGTTTAGCATTATTTGCAAGTAGTATTTCAAACATTTTAAACACTGCCTTGTTACCTGCTCTCGATATGCTATTTTTCTCACAGGAGAAGTGTGTCCCAGAGGTATTCACTATTTGTAAATGTTTACCCTAACTGATATGGACCAGGGAAGGCATCATAGAGTCTCACTGATTGTATTGACAGCTTTTCTGGAATGTTTATCTGTAGAGACATGAGCTAGAGCAATGTTCATAAATTAATAAGATGACTCTGATGCCTCCAGTCTCCCAGTATGTTAAACAAAGGTGGAGTCTCCTGACATCCAAAGATCCTCTTCCCCAAGCAGTTTAGTTCTTTAAGTCATCAGTAGTAAAATGTACATTTAAAGGAAGAAAGCCATGCTTTCTTTAATACTAACAGGATGCTTTGAGATAGTTGTATCCCTATTCATGTTCAACCTTTTAATCTTCTGCCTTGCCATCATGTCTTTGGGAATTTTCTTTGACAGAAATAAGGTGCGTTTAAACTGTGCTGCCTTCTGTGGTCTTTGTACAAGGCACTTACAGGGTACTTGCAAACTTTTTTTCACTATGATTCCTAGTAAATTATAACACAGAAAATATTTGTCTATAAATACCAAATGGTATAGCTGAACATTGTGCACAGCTTTCATTTCTATGGACTAAATTAATGTATGAATGGCTGTTCATTAGGGGTTCCCTATAATTAGATGAACTGTACAGTCATATTTTGTGGTTCAAGTTTTGCATTTTGTACAAAACTTTAAATATGGTGTTCTTTCTTTGTTTAAAAAAGACAGTTGGAGAATGGTTTTTTTTTTTCTGTATGGTATTTTGCTCTAACTTAGTTTTCCTTTTGCTCCTTTTGTTGTATGTTTTCATGTTCCTTCTCTCTCTCTTCTTTTTTAATGCTGATCTTTAGCTTCTGTATTAGAATAGTTGGTAGTTTCAAATATTTTGCTTTTTTTTCTGAAATACTACAGTTTTATCTTAACCTTTCCCTCAAGGATGCTTAGATTTTTACTTTTCTTCCCCCTTGAGTTATATTCTTGTATTCTTGCACTTTATTTGGGCTTTTTACTGTCTGTATCCCATTGTCTTATGTATGACAGTGAACAAAGGGAGATTCTTGGAGCCTAAAGAAAAAGGAGAGTTTGGATGGTGACAAATAAAGCAATTACCCCCTTTTAAGAGGTGAAAATGAAAGAACATGGAAAGTTCTGAAAAAGAAGTTCTTTCTAATCTTTCTATAAACAGTGGAAGGGATCTTTACAGCTAACAACAGGACTACTACAATTATTTTTTTCTTCTCTGTTGGAAAAGATAGTTTTAATGACTTGTACTGTACATTTCTTGTTCTTTCAGCTTGTCTGAAAGGTATCACTACTTTCAGAAAAGTACAATTTTTATCTCTGTTTTTCCTGCAGATTACTTGTAGAAAAAATCTTTGCTCAGTATCTCGTTCCACACAATTTGGAAACAGAAGAGAGAATGAAGTGCTTGTACTATTTGTATGCTAGCTTGGATCCAAATGCCGTCAAGTGAGTATAGTTTGCATTCAGCAAATACTTTTTTCCTCAGGCTTTTCCAACATCTGTGGCATCTTACTTCTGTTATCAGGATTTAAATAAAAAATACAAGTAATTGGTATTTAGCGTTATTTGCAAGTATTTCCCAAACTCCTCATATCCATTAGAGAAAAGCATACCTTGGTATTTAAGTGGAGTGGTTTTATGCATTCATTTTAATCCAGTGAGAACAATGCAGGGTTAAAAATGCCCAAGTAATGACTTCTAGCTTTGGTCTATATTAATGTACATGATGAAGATATCTGTAACTGAATTCTGCTTGATAGTGGCCTGGTTTTTATGTTGAAGATGTTATTTAAAGAGAACGCGGGTGGTGGTAAGACATACTGTGTCTGTCCTGCATATGTGAAATTGTTCCAAGGAGAATAATAAGAGGGTTGATATTCTGTAAAAAGACAAAATTGGTTCCACCTTGTTCATAACACTTATTTTTAGTACTTAGTACCCAGCAGATGTTTTACTTTTAAGATAAATAAATAATCTTGTTTACTAGTACATCCAGCACGTTCATGTCATGAGCAAATTGGTAAGCCTTTCTCCTCTGGTTTTGCACTTTTGCAGAGCACTGAATGAGATGTGGAAATGCCAGAACATGCTAAGGAGTCACGTACGAGAATTACTAGACTTGCATAAGCAGCCCACTGTACGGTTTTGGAAATATTAATACTTTATCAAATGGACCTGTTAGACTAATTTACTGGGGTTTTTACAATATTATTTGTTCAGTGTAACTTTATTATTCTGTTGACATCTGTATGTAGACAACATTCCATTCTCATGAAATAAAGTTGCTTTCAGTAATGCTTAAAGGTATATGGTGTCCTTAAATTTACCATTATTTTATATTACTGGTCAGTAACTCTGGAAAAAAAAGTTTTAAAAAAATTTCCAGTCTTTTTGTTTGCTTTTGACAGACCTTTTTTGTTTCTTGTTTTATAATACATTTTGAGAATGGAATATTTTCTAACATAAAGCAGTATTTTTTTTTTTCTTTGAAAACAAAAGTTTTAAAGTATTTATACTGGAATTGCATACATTTATCTTCAAAGTAGAAGAAACTTTCAATGGAAGGGCATTGCTTTGGGGTTTTAGTGTAGGAGTGGGCTTGGGGGAATTGTTTTGGTTTTGTGTTTTTCTCCAACAGTTGATTTTGATCTGTTACATGAAGTAGTGAACTTTTACAGTTCTTTGATATTGGAAGACTTTTTTTTCCCTTTTTCTGAATGCAGTAGCTGATAATATGTTGTACTAGTCTAGTGTTTATTCTTAAAACATAAACCAGAACGTTCCAGAGTAGAATGTCATTCTGCAGAAGAACTAACAGATCAGCTTAAAGGTATATTTTATACAGGAGATATCACTGATTTATTTGTTTTTCCTGTTGTCCTCAGTCAGAAGCAAACAGTGCTGCCATGTTTGGAAAGCTGATGACCATAGCAAGTAAGTGTTAATAAGTTCTATGAACTGCTATTACAGCTTTCCTGGAAATTGCATTTCTGTGAATCTTGGTATACGGAAGTGGCAAATTTATCTTTTGTTTAATCATACAGAAAACCTTCCAGACCCTGGAAAAGCACAAGATTTTGTGAAGAAATTCAATCAGGTTCTGGGTGATGATGAGAAACTTCGATCCCAGCTCGAACTGTTAATTAGCCCTACATGTTCTTGTAAACAGGCAGATGTCTGTGTGGTAAGGAAATGAAAAAGCAAACTTTCATAGCTTAAATATTTGTGCTTAAAACAGTTGTTTAGAGTTAATAATTTCTTTTGATACCTTAATATGATTTTTGTGTGTTTCTGATTTTTAGAAAATAACCTTTTTGGTGAACCTCAACCTAAAAGACTAAATTAACTTTAAAAAAATATTTTATTTCAAGTGTCTCTTTTATGGTAAGGTTCCTGATCTATCTTCTGTCACTGATGAAACTTCTTCTGAGTACCAGCAAGTGAAATGTTATACAATATGCATATTTTTCATTTCTTTTCCTTCCTAGAATGTTATTTTGAAAACAGTCTTTCTCCCTCTCCCTCATCTATTTAACCTCTGATGAAAATACACACCTTAATATTAAATCAGACTTTTACAGAGATTTTGCAACAATCACAGGGTTTTGTTATTTTTTTCCATTATAGTCCTGAAATAAAGTAAGCAATTTCATTCACAGAAGTCACAATAAAGAGCATCAACAAACAAACGTAGGCTTCTTGAATTTTTTATAGTGGCTCTGAAATTGTCCAGGGAATGGAACAGAATCACCTTCAGAATTATGTCCTAACTACTTGATTTATTGAGTATGTCTCCTGAACTAGTAAATTTTGCACTTTGAGAATGCAGTGATGCAATTTGGTCGGATATTAAGAAAAAGTTATATACTGAAAAGGTTATCAAGGACTGGAACAGGCTGCCCATGGAAGTGGTTGAATTGCCATCCATGCATGTATTTAAAAGCCATCTAGATACAGTGCTCAAGGATATGGAGTAGCAGTGGCCATGGTAGAACAGATAATGGTTGGACTTGATGATCTTAAGGGACTTTTCCAATTATAGCAAGTCTATGATAAGTTTGTAATTTCAAGAGGAAAGTTTCTTCCCTCTTCCTGAAGATAATTTAGCATAACAGTTAGAATAACTTCCTAGTTTGTAGGCTTTGCAGCATCCAACCCATTTGAAAAAGGAAGGTCAAGAAATAATTCATTGAGAGATTTTTAGACTTCTATTCAAAACAAAAAATACCTTCTTATCCACCTCCTGCTGGGTTTGCAGCTGAATTTAATATTGTTGACATTGAGGCATTCAGAGGGGAAGAACAACTGGTTGTGAATCCAGAACATTCATAGGCAAGTACATAGGATCTGAACATCTGTTAGAGCCAAACTAGTGCAGTGCTTTTGCACATCTGCAGTAGTGTAGCTTTTAGTGCGTTTTTTTTTTTTGTTACCGCTTATGAAGTCTCACATACAACAGAGTTACCTACAGATTTATGGATTATTCTTGTCAACATAGATACTTAAATTCCATCTACATTGCACTTAGCTCTCCCTTGATTCTGTTTTTAATCTGGCCTGCAATTCTTTAAGAAATTGCAAAGAACTCTCCCTAGAAACTTAAATGTGTCTTATGCTTAAATAGTTTATATTGAAAGCATACATATTTTACCAATGTGATAAAGAAAGATTTGGAGATAAAAACAGCTCCCCTTAAAATACATTTCACTGATTATATAGACAATATCTGTGGTTAAAAGAAGTGGCTATAATTAGCTTATTCAATGAAGTAAAAAAAGCGTGTATAATTCTTGTTTGTATCTAACATTCTTGTAGAGAGAGATAGCCCGGAAACTTGCAAATCCTAAGCAGCCAACAAATCCTTTTCTGGAAATGGTCAAATTTCTTTTGGAAAGAATTGCCCCTGTACATATTGACTCCGAAGCCATTAGGTAAGTTTGAAAGATCATACTAATTCATTAATGATTATAAAGATGATTTAAGTAGTTGACTTCATTTCCAGCAGTCTAGAGAATGTGTGGGGTTTGATTTGGGGTTTTTTTGGGTTTTTTGATATGTCTTTGCAGTAATGTCTGCAACTGATTTTAAAAATATGGTAGTTGTTCCCAGTGAAACTGCAATTTGCAGGGCTTGCAACAGTCTTCCATATAGGAGTTGAATTAATTAGCTTTTGTGAGGTTGTGTAAGAGAATGTTTGGATTTCTTTTGAGACTTGTCTGGCAACCTTATTACATTCTGAAACTCGTGCAACCATGTGTTGATCTGAATGCTGCCA
This sequence comes from Megaceryle maxima, assembly GCA_024605025.1. Classification (NCBI taxonomy): domain Eukaryota; kingdom Metazoa; phylum Chordata; class Aves; order Coraciiformes; family Cerylidae; genus Megaceryle; species Megaceryle maxima. The sequence goes on along the minus strand of JANHGN010021822.1, from coordinate 34,961 downwards.
ACCTGGTGGGTTTTTTGTTTGTTTGATTTCCTAAAGAATTAATTTTTGCAGAAGGCTAAGTTAGAAGCAAAAGGAATAATGGAATAGATTGACTGAGGAAAAACAAACAAACAAACAAAAAAACCCCCATCAACCCTCAAAACAAATTAAAAATACCCAAACCAACCTACAGAAAGCACCAGCAAAAAAAATGCCAAAACAAGCAAAAGATTAAAAACAACAAACCAAAAAACCAAGCACCACAACACCTCCCCCTCAATGGACTACTGCCTTCCCTTGTTGTTTACAATAATCTTGCTTATACCTCGAGCCTTTAGCATTGTACACTGTCACATGAATTTGCTTTTTTCTTTCTGAATCTTATTTCAGTGCACTAGTAAAACTAATGAATAAATCCATAGAGGGGACAGCTGATGATGAAGAGGAGGGTGTAAGTCCTGATACTGCTATTCGTGCAGGACTTGAACTTCTCAAGGTAATCTACATTAATGCAGCTATAGTTTGTAATGGAAAGGACAAAAGTAATATGACTAAGGTCTTAATGTTAGCATGGTTTTAACAGTTATTATTTAAATAATTACTTTTTTGAGGTATGCAAGTGTTTGGTTACTAATACTCAATTGAGAAAAGAATAATGAAAGAGATGGGGTTTTTCTGGAAGAAATATGTTTTGAAAAGGGTGCCAAGAGTTGAAGTACGGATGTTAAAGCAGAAATTGGTTTCTGCTTGGGGAAGTCATACAGAAGAAGGTGCAGAGGTGAAGTGAGAGGAAGAGAAGTGGAGAATTAAGGATAGGCATGTTCTTTGGGGCCTGTGTGATACTGGAAGCAAATCAAGCAATAAACTCAGGAGCCAAGTTATGTAGAGCAAAAAATAAAGGGGGTGGGGGAACTTCTGTTCCCAGTGTTGATGAGAAATGGCTGGGAGAGAAAGAAGGATTTCAGATAGCTGGAAAACATCTGTGATGGATTTGGCAGTTCATTAATGAGACTTTCAATATGTTACAAAGGGTAGTATAAAATACAGGAGTGAATGGAGGGGAAGGTTATGTAATTAAACTGAGACTCATCAGAAGTATGAATGAGTGGGGTGGACTTTATGGGAGACATATCACACCAAATTTGGTAATGGCAACCATTGTAGAAATAGTTACACAGAAGTATGCAAGGTAGTAATTTCTGCTAATGTAGCTCAGAAAATAAATCTGCCAAGGTTGAAGGTTTTGTTGCTGTGACATGGATATCTCTGAGGATGTTCTTTCACATATTGATACTCAGAAAAGTAGACAACTCTAATCAGAGAAACCAAGATAAGATAAATCCAAAGAATATACAAAATACATTCAACTTTAAATTGTTCTCCCTACCCTATGTTATCTAAACTTTACTATACTTAATATAGTTTTGCTTTGGAATAACCTTTTGTTCTTTCATGCCCTGCCTGCATCTCCGGATATTTAGTTTCTTATTTGACATTTCTCCTATTTAACAGAATGTGTTGTATTTCATAAGTTTTTGATTAAAAGTACAATAATCTGTTTCATTTGTAGGTATCTTAACCTTTTCTGCTCAGGATCTACAGATTCCAGAGAAATTAAGATTTCAGTTCAGTTATATAAAGTGTTCTTAAGTAGATTGGAATATAAATGAATGTTCATTGTAATAAATATGTTTACATGTTCAAATAATGTAGTATCTTATAAAATATTCAGAGGATGGGAGGACCTGAAGAACAAAGCATAGATTATTTGAAAATGCCTATGTCACCTTCTCCAAAATGTAGTCATTGAATGTAATAAACTCATATAATTGTGTAATAGCATAATTTATGTTGATGGTAATGCTCATAAACAGCTATAATTTTGTTTTTCTGATGATTCATTTACCATGAATAAATATACTTTTGTTTTAATGTGTATCTACAGGTTCTGTCCTTTACACATCCTACCTCGTTCCACTCTGCAGAGACCTATGAGTCTCTGCTGCAGTGCCTCAGGATGGAAGATGATAAAGTAGCTGAGGCAGCCATACAGATTTTCAGAAACACGGGTCACAAAATAGAAACAGACTTGCCACAGATAAGATCGTGAGTCTTATTTCTTTACATACTGCTTTTCATGCCTGGAATTCTGCCTCTTGATAGTTTACTCAGTATGTTGCCCCTGACTTTATAGTCTTGTGAATATGAACAGCTTCTCTTCCATCATTTTGTATTCCTTCACTACCTTTCTGTCTCTTCATTCTTAAATTCTGTGTTCTCATAATTTTTGCGTATTTATCAAAGAAGTTAGGTACTACTTAAAAAAATCTTCTCATAATAAACACATTAAAAACTGCTTAGCATGTTTCCCAGATTACAAAATAAGCAAAAGCAAAAATATGGTATAAATGTAATTTGTTGGCATAATTTCTACTCATATCTCTCCTTCACACATTTTTTTCTATCTTAGTAAGGAACGAAAAGATAATTTCTGATGGTTAACAGCTCTGTTTGTTATGAAACAAGTTGGAAAACACGATCCAAATGCAGGCATGAATCTCTAATAAAAAACACCCCAGAGAATAATTGGCTGTCTATAACTTGTCATTGTGCGATTCATACTTTACCTGCAGATGAAAGCTGCACAATCTACTAGGTATTTACAGGCTATTTAAAACCTTGTGGGTGATATCTAAAACCTTAAAATTAGCCTGTTAGTAAGTAACTAATCTGGATTATAAAGCACAGGTTTCAAATTCTCATATATTGAAATAGCATCTTGGATATTGCCATGCTAAAGTGCATACCAATAAGTTCTCAGTGAATTGAAGATATAACCTGAGCGATTCTTATGGATTTAAATCAGATTTGGGGCAGAAGAAAAATGTTAGAAGTTCACATATGAGACCCCTTTTAAGCCAATTGTGGGGGTGAAGACAAAGAAAAGCCCAGCAATCCCCACAGTTAGTATAGCTCCCAGTACAGTCCAAACTGTCTGTAGTTCCCTACTAGAGTTCAGTCAAGATAGTGCCTTGCTGGAGTATATAATGTTCTGTCAAATGAACTGATATTGCTGACATTTCTTTTGGCTTCATGTCTTAGGCAGGTACTGCTGAAGTATAGTCTGAGCAGTCTCAACTTAAAAATATAACTGTCAAAATGGAGGTCTAGCCTTTGGCATTGTTTGCAGGCAAGTCAGGTTAAAATTCTGAAAGACAAAACCCGGTCACTGTTAACACTGATGCAAAGATAAAGAAGTTTGAGGACAAGTAGGTATTCCAGATTTCATATATTCAAAACTATTTATCATAAACAAAAGATTGGATATAATCAGAAAGATAGTTTGTTTCAGTTGACCTGTTTATTTTAAAGCCACTTGTGTGAATGGGCTGCCTACTGACCTTTGAAGTAGTGTTCACCAGCAGTAGCCCAAGTTCTTCCTGGTATGGAAAATGAGTAAGTTTCTGCAGCAGTTCACGGACAAGGACTGCTGTACAGCTCTAGCCTGATGGAAGCATTGGCCATGCTCTAAGAGAGCCTGTGGACCATGTGTAAACTTGTGGCTGTAAACATGTAAAGGTGCATGTAAACATGTCACCTTTCACCCCTTGCAGATCTGTATTAGTTGGTGTGATGAGATACTGATTGTAACCAAGGCACTGACACTTGGCAGAGGCCCTTGAATGTTCACGTACTTACACTATGGAAACTGTGGGTTAGGCATGGAAGCTTATTAACTGTAGGTTTTAATTAATCCATTGCTATTTTGGTTCTTAATCCAACTTGCAGTATTTTAACATGTTTGAGAAGAGAGATTCTCATACTTTAGAATAGTGTTAACATTTTTCTAGGGGTCTTTGGTTTGGTTTTGGAGTTTGTGTGGGATTTGAAGAAAATGTTTGTGACTTCATTCTTTCAACCCTGCAACCTTCTACCTCTTCTTGCCAATTTTGATTATGTAGAATGTGTCAGTGAAAGGTGGGGTGCTAAATAATCCATGTACCGAATGCTGTATTATTACTGAGCCTGTCAAGAAAGCGAGGATTAGTACCTTTTTTTTTTTTTTCAGATGTTACTGTCAGATGTTTTCTGGGCAATTCTGTTTTCTTGTGTGAGTTGCTGGGTGACTTGCATGGTAAACCTCATGGGTTAGTGATTCAGGTGATGACCTCTCGGGGGACAGGCTTGCCTTCCAGCACACTTACAGGAGTGGAACCAAATCACTGGACCAATCTGCACCTGGTCTCTGGAACAGCTTCTGCCCTGCTCTTTCCTTTGGTGGCCAGCAGATAAATTTCAGGGGATTCAAATGCAAAAGCTCTGAGCAAAGCAGTTGTTCACTTGAGTATACATTGCGATTAAAGACCGAAGTTAAAGCAGTCAAAGCACATAAACACACTGATGTTTAATGGTTATGCCTAGCTTTCATAAATTTTCTTCAGCCTTGTCACTTCCAAGCTTGGATAGTAAGTCCAGAAGTTTACCTTAGCTGAACCTGTCAGGTTCCACCGCCCCCCTTATATTTGACATCCTAAACAGTCTTATTTTGATCATTATTTTCTTTTGTGTTTGACTTCTTCCTGTGTTTGTTTTTTTTTCTGCTAAAATGTTAACAGTCACATGCTCACCAAGTACTACTAAATACAATTCCATCCTGATTTTCACTTTGTGATAAAGCTCTTTTCTGAACAGACTTCAGAGGAAAGTTTGATTTATAAGATGATGAGGGTAGGTTTGTGTAGATGAAGAGCTTTATTTTTTGTAGATTGCAAATTGCATTTTGAAGTATTTTGTTTAATGTTCACAGAACACTAATTCCAATTTTGCATCAGAAAGCAAAAAGAGGCACTCCTCATCAGGCAAAACAAGCTGTTCACTGTATACATGCCATATTTTCAAATAAAGAAGTGCAGCTTGCACAGATCTTTGAGGTATGTTGCTTTTCTGTTTTTATTTTTGTTGTTCTTAATTGATACTAGTAATTAACATTCATTTAATTCATACTGTATATTAGTAGATAACAGTTTATAGGTCATGAAGCCTGCAGGTGTGTAGTAGTCAAGAGAAATTAATTTTACAATAGCAAATTATTAATGTTTGTGTCTTGCAGTCATTATTTTGTAATATTCTGGTGTCTGGTAGATAAGGTATTCATTTTTGTCTACACGGGGAAAATTAAGGGGAAAATAAGTTAAATATGCTGGAATGATCCACACTACATACTCTGAGAACACATATTTATCAGATATTGTGAGGGATAACATCCTCTGCTTTCAAACTGTATTACATTACCATCCTTTAAGGTCTTCTCTCACACAATACTTTCTCACTGAGGAAGTTAGTGCAGAGTAGCTACTTGACTAAGCTCAGACATTAGCTTACTGCTCACTTGCCTCTTGCTTAAACAAAATTTAAAGCAAAAAGTCACAATACAGAGTGGAGAGGTTACTACTTTTTACTGTAGTCTCTTAAATAACATTATTAATCTGCACTTGTAAAATATTCTAGGTTCTTAATCTTGGCTGTCTTTAAACCTATGCATAATTCAGAAGTGTGAAAAGCTTTGAATTAAGCTTACAGAGTTTGATCTCTGCTTAGACTTCTGAGAATGCATGTTCCCTCCCTAATACCAGAATACGATGTGAGGGTTCTGGGTGATAAAGCAGCGTGCAGTTATCCCAGTGACTGTTACCTGGAAGGGAAATAGTAATAGAAATGTCCTTGGTGATTTCCAAGGTTGTTTTGGGGTTTTTTGTTTGGGGTTTTTGTTTTGTTTTGTTTTTATTCACAACTCCTGAATAGAATTGAGTCAGTTTTTCTCTCTCCCAGGTTTGAATGTGTTTCACCATAAAGCAGAAGGAGAATGTAAAATTTGTTTTACCCTTAGCTCATGTGAGATTTTTTGTTACTCTGTTAATTAGAAAATAGCATTCTTTCTCTGTTTTGATTTGCTAACTTTATTAATTTTTATGGAAAAACTGTGAAACTAATCAGCCACCCAGCAGTAAAATAAATGACTTCTAGGCATGCTAGCTTGCCTATAGTGAATTTTGAATTTTTATTTTTCTTCCTCAGCCTCTTAGTAGAAGTTTGAATGCTGATGTACCAGAACAACTTATAACTCCATTAGTCTCACTGGGTCATATTTCTATGTTGGCTCCAGACCAGTTTGCTTCTCCAATGAAATCTGTTGTTGCAAATTTCATTGTGAAAGATCTCCTAATGAATGACAGGGTAAGATTTTCTTTTTTTGATAAGTCCCTACTATTCTGTTTGCCTGTTATTAACTCCATGGGGAATAGTGTTTTGTTGGTTTGGTCTTTTTTGTTAAATGAGTCTATGAAGTAGCATTCTTTAAATGACTAGTACAGTGACAATTGCATTACAAAAGGTCTTTGTGTGAAAGAAAGCTTAATCCCTGACTTTTTTTTTCCCCATTTTTTACTTCTGCATTTTCTGTATGGGTTAAACCAGTTCTTAAACTTACATGAATGTCTGTAGTCAACAGGTGAGAAAAATGGAAAATTGTGGTCTCCGGATGAAGAAGTTTCTCCAGAAGTACTAGCAAAGGTGAATGATCTGCTGTCATTAATAACTGTATATTTGACATGAAAAATATACTTTTTTTCCAAGTTGTGCAATGGAGAGTATTAAAATAAATCCCATTGAGTACTTTAATATTAGTCTCCTTAGCAGTGTTTAGGGGGTTTGTGTATTATACACAGTTGTAGAACTTGTAGAAGTGATGCATTTTGGTGTCTTCATGTACAATATTAATTAGAATTAATATTATTCATAATACTAATTATGCTGAACATAGAGAAAATTAAAGAGACTAGAAAGTTTTAGTTTTCCTTACAAGAAAGGTAATTTGTCTTTACCGACTGTAAACAGATCTGAAAAAAATTGGGACCCTGGTTAATTTTATTCATTCATCTTTATAGGCTATTTACTGTGAATCTAATTATGGCCATTTCTAGAAATATTCATCTAGTTGCTCTTATTTTTAATCATGTAGCAAGTATCCTGCATCCTCTAGATGCACTTGTGAGAAGACACTGAACCGTAGTTGAAATGTCCTGATGTCACAAGGACTGCTACTTCCTCTTCACTCTGTAAATATTTACTGATTCATTCTGTTCCTTTAAAAATGTATCAGCTCTAATAAATAGGGATCTATGGAAATTTTGATTTGACAGCAGTAGGTTTTAGTGCCTTATCAACTTGAGGAAGTAAGTTCATTGTTGATTTGTTCGGTTTTGATAGGTGCAAGCAATTAAACTTTTGGTACGCTGGCTGTTGGGTATGAAGAACAACCAATCCAAATCCGCAAACTCCACACTCCGGTTATTATCAGCTATGCTTGTCAGTGAAGGAGACTTGACAGAACAGAAGCGAATCAGGTCAGATTTTGTTACTTTCAGACTTCCATCAGTTTTGTTGCAGAATTTTTAAGAATATTAATTCTTCTGGAGGTTTTTTAGAATGTTAATGTGAGCACAGTGTTGGCTTTAGGGGATGACAGAAACCAGATCTGATTGGAGTTATAATATTAGAAGTGGAATGGTTGTATAAAAATATGCTTGATACACTCTCATTCTTGCAATTTACTAATAATCTAACTCAGATATCTCAATACTAAAAGGCATTTTAGAGGGTAAAAAAACCTGCAGGAGTATCTTTGAAAACAATTGAGTGATAAGGTTTAATACACTGGGGGGTCTTGATCTTGGGTGGAGCTTCTTCATTCCAATATTGAGATAACTTTGTACCTCGTCGTCATTCTGAGGGTGAAGGAAGGAAAGAGAAAATATGTGCAGAAGTGTTGCTTTCATTTAGATGAGAAGCTTGACTCATTTCACTATTTTACTGGAATTAAAATTTTTGTGGGGAAAGCAGACACCTTATTTTCACAAATCTCTTTGGGTTAGTTTAGCTTGATCTGAAGTGATAGAACTGTGATCTGTTCTTACAGAGAAAAATGTTAATTGCTCATTATCTTGTAAAAAGAAATTGTGACATGCAAATAAGTTAAGGATAGTTGTGGTGAGTTGTGTGTGTTTTGGGTTTTGATTGTTTTTTTTCCCCTCATGTTTGTATAGTAAATCAGATATGTCTCGACTGCGATTAGCTGCTGGTAGTGCAATAATGAAGCTTGCCCAGGAACCCTGTTACCATGAAATAATTACCCCAGAACAGTTCCAGCTCTGTGCACTTGTCATTAATGTAAGTAACTGCAGTTGAATTCAAGTGGCTCTTAATTAATTGAGTTTAGAGTCCTTACATCTGAGCTTTTCTTGCTGCTACACTGAGTATTTGCTATTCCTCACTGCAGCTTTCAAAAGAGTTCTTGACATTTCAAATGTTTATTGTGCTGCACCTGTTGATATTTTTAAAATGTCTCCACATAATTCCACTCTGCCTTTTTTTCTAGACCAAGATTTTTATAGTTTTATGGTTGCATACTTTTATACATATTTTTATGTTTTGTGTTGCTATAGGATGAGTGCTACCAAGTGAGGCAGATATTTGCTCAGAAACTGCATAAGGCACTTGTGAAATTACTGCTCCCTTTGGAATATATGGCAATCTTTGCTTTGTGTGCCAAAGACCCTGTGAAAGAGAGAAGAGCACATGCCAGGCAGTGCTTGCTCAAAAACATCAGTATACGAAGAGAATATATTAAGCAGAATCCTATGGCTAACGGTTAGTATACCAGTAAAATTGTTCAGAATGCAATAGTCAAATACTAAACTGGAAGGAGTAATCTTTTAAACTGAAGGTTATTTCTTTTGTAAATAAATTTATTTTCTCATCTTTATATTAGACACATTCAAATCTCAGCAGTATTACTAAGTTTAGTAATAACCTATAAAACACTTCTCTGCTTTATGACTTTCTTCCTGAAGTAAGATCAAGTAGTTTTGTAGTAGTAAAACATGTTCATTTATTTTTAATGATTCATTAAAAGTAAAATTTATATGATTTTTTTGTTGTTGTTGTTACTGTAGAAAAATTGCTATCCTTGCTGCCTGAATATGTGGTACCGTATATGATTCACTTACTGGCACATGATCCAGATTTCACAAAACCTCAGGATGTTGATCAGCTTCGTGATGTCAAAGAGTAAGTGTCAACTTATCCTAGAATTCTTACGCTGAGAATTTTTCTGTGCTCAGAAAAAAATGACTAGGTCAGGAGGAACTCTCTGTTTTATCAACAGTATTTTGCAAAGCAGTAGTCTTGGACTGCTTAAGTGAATACCCTGAAAGCCCAAATGGTAGCCTGTGGGCTACACAATAGTATACCAAATTAGTGAGTTGTCTAGGCTTCTTTTAAAGTAAAGTAATGATTTCTTGTATTTGTGTCTAGGCATACCTGTAGAATTTCCCAATGCACTTGGGATATGCTAAGTAATATCAGTTCAGAATTTTGGAACTTAAAAAATACAGAGCTTCTCCAAGGCTTGAAGACATAATGCTACTGATGTTGGGTCATACTCCATCTTCACTAGAAACTTTTTGTTTTGTTTTGTTTTCCTATGAAGACCTGCTAGAATTTGTGCTAAGTTTGTTGCTGATTTACTATTTGTGCTATACAGCTGCAGCACAGGCTTACTGCTTCTTAAAGTATCCAGCACAGATTATTGTATACAATACCCCCTGTGCTCTGAGCTGGTGAGGCCCCACCTGGAGTACTGTATCCAGTTCTGGGTGCCCCAGTTCAAGACAGACAGGAAGCTACTGGAGAGAGTCCAGTGCAGAGCCACTGAGATGATTAAGCGAGTGGAGCATCTCCCTTATGAGGAGAAGCTGAGAGACCTGGGTCTTTTTAGCCTGGAGAAAAGGAGACTGAGGGGTGACCTTGTTAATGTCTATAAATATGTAAAGGGCAAGTGTCAGGAGAATGGAACCAGGCTCTTCTCAGTGGCACCAGTGATAGGACAAGGGGTAATGGGTACAAGCTGGAGCCTTTGGAGGAGGTTTCGGGTAAACATTAGGAAAAACTTTTTCACGCTGAGGGTGACAGAGCCCTGGAACAGGCTGTCCAGAGAAGTTGTGGAGTCTCCCTCTCTGGAGACATTCAGAACCTGCCTGGACGTGTTCCTGTGTGACCTGATCTAGATGATCTTGCTCTAGTAGGGGGGTTGGACTGGATGATCTTTCAAGGTCCCTTCCAACCCCTAACATTTTTTGATTCTGTGATACACAAACCTGTCACACAGAAGCTTGTCCTGTACTGTTTCCAGTGTGAGACCTTCTTGTATGCCTCAAATAGCCTTTCATATCTTTAACTTCTGTATTCCTTTGTGTCTTGTAATGATTTTTTTTTTTAATAGTTAAACTTTAGCACTTTTTAGAAAGTGTTAAAGTGTCCCCCCAGCTTTGGATTTAGTATTTTGGGTTTTTCTCTTGTATTTATTTTCAGTGGAGCTGTGAGCTATGTTATTTTGATATTGCAAAGACACGTATAACCACATACTACAATATAACTCATTAGAAAAGCAGTTCATTTGTAGCACAAACAGACCAATTCATATCTTAATTCTTTTTGCACCTTCACCTGTGAGAGTCCAAGTCTGATTTCTTTCTTTAAATGAAAATGTTCTGTTTTCTGAGTTGGCTCATACCTGGGCAGAACCTGATTCAGTGAAGATTTCTTACCTAATCATCAAGTCTACATTTTGTCCCAGGACTTCCTGTTCCTGGCAACATCTGAAAGCATCCTCCAGCATGTACTTTGTCCAAAATGCATGAAACAAGTTCTGATTCGCAGTTGTTGAATTAATACTTTCTCTGAGAAGTGCGTTCAAGTGCATAGAGCTTTTTTGGACACCTCTTGTATCCAGAGCTTTCCTTTATTGTCAAATTTCCTCCCTCATGTTTGTGACAGGCTGGCTGAACTAGCCAGAGAAGACTGCTCCAAACAAAGAAATACTCTGTACAGGAATTTTGGCAGGAGTACTTCTCTGAAGAGTCTCCTGAGATAAATGCAAAACATTTTTCTCATATAATGTAATACAGTGTTTCTTTCAAGAGTTCTGAGAGTCATAGCGTTCACTTTAAAGTGTTAACATTGATGCTTGCAAACTTGGAAAAGCAGACTGGCAGTGTGTTTTGTAAGTTGTCTCCCTAGTTCATCTTGATTTTATGTGGCCTAAATACACTTTAGCAAGTTCCTCAACCATAATCCATGATATTTATTCTTACAAAGTTTTTTACATTTATCCTACAGAGATAACATTTTGGGTTGGTTTTTTTTTTTTTTAATCTTGAAATGGTGTTTTTTTTTCTGACTTCATATTCCAAAAATAATGGGCACAGAGAATGAATTTATTTTATGCAACTGTGTCCCTCTAAGTGCTTATTTTTCTACATAAAATTCCACTGTTGTTCCGGAAAGGTCTTGTTCAGGATTGATAATGATTTGCTCAAATTTGTTGACTTAGTGAGGAAGTCAAGCTGTTGAAGTTGACTGGAATTACCAGAGTGAAATTTATCCTCAGTAGTAATCTTTGGATGACACAGGGTTTTGGAGAAGCTGATTCAGTGTGGTATGGTATCAGTCCTGTATTCATCCCATGTAAGTTCTTGAGAATAATGATGGATGTAAAGGTATCTTAACAAATTTATTTACTATAGCCCGTGTAGCTCTTGGATCCAAGTCAGAATATAAACATCTTGTTTTGTTTGAACACCAGATATTTGATTTGATGGAGCACAACACTTTTTGACTTGAGAGAAATATTCCTCCATCTCTTGTGTTACAGTCTTTAATTTCTATCAGTTCAGAAGGTTGGGGATTTTGTGGACAGGGAATTCTAATGTTCAGTCATCCATTTTTATCTGTTGTGTTGTTATTTGTGTTGTTTTGGTTTTGTTTTGTTGGTGGTTTGGGGTTTTTGGTTTTGGGGTGTTTTTTTTTTTTGGTTGGTTTGGTTTTGGGGGGGTTGTTTGGTGGGGTTTTGGGTTGTTTTGTTTTGGGATTTTTTGTGGCTGTTTTATGGTTGGTTGGTTGGTTGGTTTGGTTGTTGGGGTTTTTTTGTTGTTGTTGTTAGCCTCTTTCTAGAGAGTAATCTGTCTTCCAGAGCTTCAGAATTAAATCAACTATTGGCAAAGTCTGTGTGTCTCAGACCCACCCATATGCCTTTCCAAACTAAATATTTTACCATATTATAGCTGTTGTTGACCCTCTAGCCCCATGCAGCTGTGAAGCTTGATAGTAAATGATAGCATGGATGGAGCAGTTGTGCTTTATATCATAATTGAAAAATTCTTAAAATAAACTTTTAGTCAAAATATAATATGTTTTTCCTATGAATAATTAGATTTAAAGAAAAAAAAAAAAGGTAAATTAATTCCATTGTGTCTGTCTGTCTGTAAGGATTTCTTTTCCTCTCATATGGAGTATTAGCAAGAATCTGACCTGCTCAGTTTTGGATGTCCTCTCTGTTTGAATTCCAGTATTAAACATGTAGTGAAGGTAACTGTTTAGCACCAGTATGATTTGTTTAAGCCTGTTTTGAGTGTGGTCATGGTACATTGTTCGTAGGAACATAGACATGGCCCAAGGTAGTGATTACAGAATTTTGTCTGTATAATGGTAGCACCAAACTTCTTGCTTCTGTTTGTATTTGGAAGAGAAAAAGGTTGGTTGGACATGTTTACAGATACAGTAAGAGAAGCTCACTAATTTGGCAGATTTTTTTCTGAAGACTACGATTAAGACTTTGTGTGTTGAAGGTCTGGAATCTATTTACACCATCAAATGATGTTAACTGTTCATGATACCTTCAAACTGATTGTGGTTTCTTAAGAAAAAGCTAGTACAACTGACAGAAAAAATTTAAGATACTGCTCTATGTGGGAGCTGCAGTATAAAAGCTGGAATGTAATTGCTTTTGGTTTTATGGGGTTTTAGGTGCCTGTGGTTCATGCTTGAAGTTTTAATGACAAAGAATGAGAACAATAGCCATGCCTTCATGAAAAAGATGACAGAAAACATCAAGCTCACCCGAGATGCTCAGTCTCCTGATGAGCCAAAGGCCAATGAAGTAAGAAATGCAATTCAGCTAAGTGCTGGCTGATGGGCTGAGGGTTTCACAAGCAGTTGATGAACAGGATTTGCAGAAAATCTGAAAGCACTAGCTCAGACATTTTTATGGTCTTCTGGAGAGAGTGTTAATTGCAAACATTGTGTCTATGTTGCCAATCTCATTCTTTCAGAACCTTGCTGACCTTATCCAGCACACGATACCTAATGAAGTTAATAAACAAAATTTGTTAAATATTCCCATCCCTGCCTGCCTGCCTATTTTAACTCCTGCTGCCTAGGTCCTGACATAGGTATCTTCTACTGTTGGGGGAGGAAATACTGTATTATATGGCTACTGTTAAACCTATTAGTTTCTAGCAGAGATGAGAAAACATTCATGGTGATTTGGTTGAGTGAGAGCTTCTATTGTACAGTGTAGGCATGTAAAGTATTACTAGTTTTTATTAAATAGTATCATGAAAAATGAGGATTTTTGTCTATGTCTGAAGAGCCAACAGTATGGTTAATGATGTAATTAAAAAATATGTCCTTAGTGGTGGCTATTTTAACACATAGATTAAACTTTTAAAGAAATACATTTTCTGTACACTGCAAACCCAGTAATTCCTAAAGCATACTTTTCCTTTTTTTTTAATTCAGAAACTTTATACAGTATGTGATGTAGCACTATGTGTAATCAACAGCAAAAGTGCTTTGTGCAACGCAGATTCACCGAAGGACCCTGTATTGCCAACCAAATTTTTTACACAACCTGAAAAGGTAAATTTTTTTTCATTTAATATCCAAAGTAATAATAGGCAATAACTTTGATTTTTATAATCAAGAGATTATTATCTATCATGAGTGGGAAAATGTATGTATTTTTATCCTCAGCAATTTAAATTTCTTAACGTCAGTTAAATGCTATACTGAGTATGTATTATGAATGTGTGCCAGAAATATTTGTAACCAGGTAAGAGTTAATTAGGATAAATATGGAGATGTTAGCATGTATTGCTAGATCATTTCATTAGGGTTTTACAAGTGCATCTGAATATATGACCACATATGTGTATACTGACTGTGTATCTGAATTAGAATCCAAAGCAGACAAAAAAGAAAAAGGGAATGTTTTTTATTTTATCTGTGGTATGTTTGTATCTGTCAGTAGTAATGGTCACTACAAATATCCTACAAAAGACTAGTTTGACCTGTGTTTATTAGATTGATTCATTTATCAGCAAATTCAATGGTGTGAAGTATCTGTAGCACTTGATAGCAGCATCTACTTCGACAAGTCTGTTGTGTATATATAAAAAACAATAGCAAAAAAACCCCCACAAACAAACAAACAAAACAATAGCAAAACAAACACAAACGTCTTCCTCTTTTTTTAATTTTTTTTTTTTTTTTATATACAGGATTTCTGCAATGACAAGAATTACATTTCAGAAGAGACAAGGGTTGTTCTTTTGACAGGAAAGGTACTGTTCTTTGAATATTCCTCGTGATTTTTGTAAAATGTCCTGCACTGCTGTAGTTGAAAAATGGTATTAAGAGTTTGTGTAGAATAACTCATGATTCTTTTATTTGATGGCATACTACCTGGTGAGTACACATCAAGATTGTTACCTGTGCACTGAGGCATAGGTTCTTGATTAACTGCAGTTTTTCATATAACTTCAGATTTTTTCCATTATTCATATTCATATTCCTTCAGATTTTTCCATTATTAGATGATTGTGGCATAAAGTTATGATGCAGATACTGAAATGTGACACCACTAGCCTTGGAAGTTTTACATTTTCATTCTTAATATTTTTTAATAGAGCTGTTAATGCTGTTAAATTCAACTGCAAGTGTCTTACACCCTTTTGAATGTCTCATTTTATTTCAGATGTAATTTGGCTGATACCTTCACAGGAGAGAGAAATGACCAAGTCTGGGGGCTGTGGGGTGTGGAGCACACAACAACAAAAAAATCTTAATCTGTTTTTATACTTTATGCCATCAGTTGTCTTTCCTTGGGGTTCTCAAACTGCCTTTCCTAGGTTCTGGTTAAATTATATTGGAATGTTCTTTAGTCTAGCTGAAAAGATGTGCAGTTTTTTTTTTTTATTTTTTCCTTGAGCTTAGTGAAGGTATGTTTGCCTTAAAATATAAAAATGCTGAGAACAGTTAAAAATCTTATTTTTATATACATTTCATGTGCATTTATTAATTTTCATGGTCTGTTTTCCATGAACTGTTACTGCATTAGTTTCTAAAGTCTTCAGTTAGAGCAGAACTTCATTGTAATTGCATTGTAAGCGTAGAGACAGATGATCACTCTGTAAATAGCCATATTATTTAAAATTGCTTGTTCTCACAGTGATTTTTCATTTATACAAAACATTTCTGCCATCAGAGCAGTTCACGTGGGTGAGGTTTGCTCAGCTGGCAGAATTGTGCCTCTCCTTGCTTCATGTTCACCCTGTGACACCAGCCTGACTGCTACTCAGTCAGCTGGTTTGGAATTATGTTAGGAAGGTAGGCAGACAGAAGACAGTCTTCTTCAGCAACAGCCAGTACCAGTGCTGGTGCTTTAAATATTCTCAGAAGATGATATCTGTCTACTGCTGTAGTTGTTTCACCTTTGACAATGTTCAAATATAATGAATGAGGCATTTGAAGCAAGTTTAGTTAGCTGTGTAAAGCTACTACATTTTTTTTTGATAAGGCATTCAGCAATGTCCATTCAGCAATGTAGACTAAAGTGATGTCTTAACTAAAAGAATCTTCTTGGTATAAGACAGGCTTCTCTCCTGCAGTCTGTTAGAGTTAGATTGAGGGGGAGGGATGCCCGATACCAAGCTAGTATTACCTTAGGTAATCTTCAGTGTTCTGGGAAAACAAACATTTATTCCATGCTCTAACAGAACATAGAAACACGTGTTTCTTTCTCTGCCTACTTCCATTTTGGAAAACACACATATCCCACTGACTCAGCCCAACTCCTTTTTGGCCTGGTATTGTTTTTGCAGAGGAGACAATACAATGTGACTGGGGATATGGTGCAAACTGCACTTGCTGCAGTACATTTCCATTCTTGATTCCCCAGCATTCAAAATTTTTATAATGGGTTGCTAGATTCGGTGTCTGTGCCTGTTGGTTTTGATATGGACTTGTTAGCAAATTTATCTGCTTTGATTTTAAACCTCTTGATGCTCTGCCTTCACAAGGTCTTAGGTGCTAGAAATTTGCAACATGCTGGTTGTACAGAAACATTTTTTTCCTCTCTTGAAACATTTTTTTTTCTCTCTTCTATTAGCTGTGCCAAATGCTGCCTCCTACTTTTTATAACATACACAGTAAATCAAGCTAATAAAATATTACAAGAATAGTATGGTTTAGAGAATACTGTGGAGTATTAGCACCAGGATGATGCAGGTACTGAACATGTGCTCAGTAACAGGCCATTTCTACGGCAATCATTGCTTTTTTTGCTAGCCAGTTGTTTTCCAGCATCTGTGGTATCTCTCTCCTGTCTGCTCCCTCATAACTTCCACACATGGGAATTATTTTTCATGTGGGAATGTCTTAATAAATTAACTTGGTCTCCGAGGAAATGTAAAATTACGTGAAGAATGTGACATGCCGAGTTATGAAAACTTCCTTGATTCCTCTCCAGAGACAAAATAAAAAACTTCCTGCTGCCTACCCAATCTGACCAAATTAATCAACAGACATCAGCCATCACAAGATCTAGAACACCATCACTGAATCACAGAGCCCCGGGTAGATAGATGGCGTTAATTTTTTTTTACACTAGCTTTCTGTATAGTAAAAGTCCTACTGTTGTGGAGAACTTAATTCTGCATTACACTTTGGAAAGCCTTTCTGAGAGGCGCTATCCTTCACAAATACAGAATGTCAGAATCATGGAATATCTCCAGTTGGAATAGACTCATAAGAGTCATCAAAGCCAACTCCCTACTCCTCACAGGACTACCTAAAACTAAACCACATGACTAAGAACTCCTTCAATTCTTGACAGGCTTGGTGCCATGACCACTTCCCTGGGTAGCCTGTTCCAGTGAGTGACCACCTCTCAATGAAGAACCTTTTTGTAATGTCCAATCTGAACCTGCCCTGTTACAGCTTCATTTTATTTCCCCATGTCCTGTCACAGGTCACCAGAGAGAGGAGATCAGCTCCTCCCCCTTTGCTGCTTCACTTGAGGAAGTTGTAGACTGTGATGAGATCACCTCTCAGTCTTCTCCAAGCTGAATAAACCAAGTGACCCTGGCAGCTCCTCATATGACATGCCTTTGACACCTTTTACTATGTTAGCTGCCCTTCTCTGGACACACTTTAGTAGTTTGGTGTCTGTCTTACACTGAGGTGCCCAAAACTGCTCACACTACTCTGTGGGGCCACACCAGTGCAGTGTAAAGTGGGACAGTCACCTCCCTTGACCAGCCAGCTATGCTGAGCTTGATGCATCCCAGGACACAACTGGCCCTTTTGACTGCTAGAGCACATTGTTGATTCATACTCAACGTGCCATCAACCCAAACCCTCTCTTTCCTCAGGGCTGCTCTCCAGACTCTCATCCTCTAATTTGTATGCATAACCAGAATTGCCCCAGTCCCAAGGGCAGAATCAGACACTTGATATTGTTGAATTTCATATGGTTGGTGATTGTCTCTGGTTTACTCAGATCTCTCTAAGGCCTCTCTGCCTTCATGGGAGGGCAGGTCAGTATAGTTTAGTTTAATTATAGTATAGTTTAGTATAATTAACAAAATTAATGGACATTCAGCTCCTGCATCTAGTTCATTTATAAAAACATTGAAGAGCACTAGCCCTAGAATTGACCCCTGTGGAACCTCACTGGTGACTGGCCACCAGCCTGATGTAACCGCAGTTACTATAACCCTTCGAGCTTGACCCACCAGCCAGTTGCTTACCCACGGTATGACAGATTTCTTTAGCTGTTATCCAGAAGGATGGATGGTCTTGAGAGTATGAAAAGCTTTGCTAAAAATCTAAAACCACCACTTCTGCTGGCTTCCCTTGGCCAACTAAATGGGTTACCTTGTTATAAAAGGAAATTCAGTTGATTATCAGGGCTTTCCCCTCATGAGCCTGTGCTGGCTATGACCAGTGTCTCTTGTGTGTTTCTTAGTAACTCCCAGAATAACATTCTGCATAATTTTACCAGCCACTGAAGTGAGACTGACAGGCCTGTAATTAACAGGGTCTTCCTTCTTACCCTTCTGTGACAGTATTTGCCAGCTTGTAGTTGACAGGGACCTCCAAATTCCCAAAACCATTACAAAATAATGGAGAGAGGTCCCTCAATAGCATCGGCAAGCTCTTTCAGTATGGGATGAATCCCATCAGGCCCCGTAGATTTATGCACATCCAGCTGAAGCAGCAAGTCTCAAACAAGTTCAGTGTCAGCTGCGAGTTTATCATCCCAATCGTCATGGTCTTCCAGCTGTGGCGGTCGCAGGGTCCATCATCATTGTTGGAGACCAAGGTGAAGGCAGGATTAAACATCAGAGCAACAGCCCAGTCTTATCTCTTACCCTTTTTTGCTGTTAACATATTTTAAGAAGCTCTTTTGGTGTCCCTTCACAGTCCTGGCTAGCTTGAACTCTGATCAAGCTCTGGCCACACAAATATTCTCCCTACAGTAGCAAACAGCATCTCTGTAGTCCTCCCAGGTGGCCTGTCTTTGCTTCTAAAGTCTGTACACTTTCCTTTTTCACCAGAGTTTTAGAAGATCCCTGCTCAGACAAGCTGGCTTTCTGCTCCCTTGTTTGACTTCTTTTGACTTTGGATTTGCCTGCTACTTCGCTCTTAAGAGATGGCTCTTAAGAATTGACCAGCATTCATGGACCCCAATACCTTCAAAAGCATATTACCAGGGGCCCTTACTAACTAGCTCCTTCAGCAGCCTGAAGTCTGCTCTCCTCATATCTAGGGTCAAAGTTTTGCTGGCAGTTTTTCTATCACCAGTGATTTGGAACTCAACTACTTAGTGGTCCCTGTGACCAAGATGGCCACCAATCACTTCACCCACAAGTCCCTCTCTGTTCACAAATAACAAATCAACGAGGGCACTTCGCCCATTCGTCTCCCTTAGTACATGCACCAAGAAGTTATCTTCAACGTGTTTCAGAAATTTCCTGGACCTCTTTATCTCAGCTGTATGATATTCCCAGTTGATGTCTGGGAAGTTACCTCTTTGTCACCCTTAAGGACAAGGGCAGTTATCTAGAGATATTCCTTAATTCCTTGTAGAATAATTTATCAGTGTTGCTATCCTGGCTGGGTGGTCCACAGTAGACACCCACAACAACATCCACTTTATTTGCTTTTTCCTTCATCCTTACCCAGAGGCTCTCAACTGTGTCGAGACTGAACGGATATTGACACATCCCTTCAGTCCTCTAATATTGCCAAACATCTGGCTTCTGTTGAGACTTCTCCAGCTTTTATCCCTTCAAAGCATGAGAAAGAGAGAGGCAATTGATGAAGTGCTGTTAAATTGTAAGAAATAAAAGTAGGATGGACAGTGTTTTTTAAGTAAAGTTGAAATCTGTATCTCTAAACTGATGGCATAGTTATTGAGACTGTTAATCCAGAAGAAGTACTTCAAAATACTCAAGAAAATATTTTTAAAATTAAAGGCATATCTGAAGTTTGCCCCCCCCCCTTTTTTTTTTTTTTGTTTGTTTGGTTTTTAATTTAAACATTTTCTTCTAGCCAAAACCAACTGGTGTGTTAGGTACAGTAAACAAACCATTATCTGCAACTGGAAGGAGACCGTATATTAGAACCACAGGATCAGAGACTGGAAGCAATATCAGTGTAAACTCTGAGCTGAGCTCTTCTGCAGGAAACAGATCAAGGTACAGGAGTTTGACGTTTCTTTCATCAGCTCTTTATGTTCTGCAGTGTGCTTGCATGTTTTAGGACAGGAGATCATTGGGGGGTGTGCCTGTGTGTTTCAAGAGTGCCTTTATTTTGTCCAGTTTAAAAAAATATAATAATTCTTTATAGGTAAAATCTCTATCTTTGCTTTTTGTTCCAGTTTTGAGTTTTTTTTTTTTTAGTAGACAAAAATTCAGTTTAGTATTGAGGTGTGACCTGCCTGTAATCACTTACAGTACAACAGTGTGTTGTACTATAGTGTCTGAAATTTAGGTGTTTAATATTCAGAAAATATATAAATTGAAGACACCAGCCACAATGAATACTAAACAGATTTTGCAACTCACAGATTTTTGATATATAAATTAGGATTAATCCTGATTGGTAGCGAAACATTTTTGATATAGATTAAATATTCTGACCTGTGTAAGGTTAAGAACAATTAAAAAGAGCTTGCTGAAGAGGACCAAGATCTCAGTGGAAATATACAACATATGATTGTAATATTCTGTCTTTCTTCTAGGAGGTTATTTTTATGCGGACCCAGAGTTTTTAAATGTGTCATAATTCTGGAGAAACAGTTTACACTTTGAAATGTTAAGATTCTTTACTTTGGTTTGGAATTGATTAACTGGCTAAGGTGAGGGGTTGGAAAAAAGTAGAGAAGGTCACCACTAGTTGCTACCTGTCATAAGGGCCAAGGGCAGTATAACTCAGTTCAGAATTTGTTCTATAAGTATGCATGATGTATGCTGTAATAATCATAATTTTTTTTTTTTTTTTAATTATTTTGGATTATAAACTTTTGTATTTTATGCTTGTGCACATTAACTTGAAGTTTGAGCATTGCTTTTATGGTCTTTATTTTTCTACACTACATTTGCCAATATCAGCTTTTTCTGTCTGCAAAAAGAACACGGCTGCATTTAAAGCATTGATCTTAATGCAAAAACCAATTAGATGGCATTATGTCTGTGATAAGGGATTTGGCCCAGTGACCAGACAATCCCTTTCAGACCTGTCCCAGTTCTGGGAAAGAAAATTTAAGTGTGGATTGAGGCAAATTCAACTCTTTTTAGACTAATTTAGCCTGTCTGTATTTATTCATTCATTCATTTAATAATTGCAAACACTTTTCTTCTTTTGTTTTGTATATTTTGGTTTTGTCTTTAATTATGCTACCAGGGAACAAAGTTCGGATATATCAGAAACTGGGGTCAGTGAAAATGATGAAAATCCTGTGAGGATTATTTCAGTCACACCAGCAAAGACAGAACCTGTGAAAAATAAGGTATGTATTGGGATTTTATGTACCATATGTCTTTAATAGGCTTTGCATTGAGATTTATTCAGTATACATCACTGCAGGTGGCCTCTGAGGAACCGGTAATGTTCAAATTCACTTTCCTAGCCCAATAGAAGGTATTTTGTTTTCAAGACAGCTATCTGTTTTATCTGGAATAATTAACAGAGCTCGTATGTTCAGAAATGGCACAGGCAAATTGGAAGGGACTTCCTTATTTTTTCTACAGTTCCAAAAGATAGCTTTATTCTGTGTTTTCCAGTATAAATAACAGTAAGACTGCGATTCAGAGTAAAGGTTGGTACCTGTAGCTTTAACTGAAGATATTGCCAAGAAAATTTCAAGTGGTCCTCTAGCATGAAATAAACAATTAAAACATTATTTAAACTTGGCACATTTTTAATGCTTTTCCCCTTTCCATTAGAGAGAGATGATCATGCTTGAATCATAATGATTTTTTAACTTAAAACATAAAATTGCATGAAGTTGAACAAAGGTAAATGTGAAGTCCTGCACCTGGGATAGATTAAACTCAAGCAGCAGTACAACACACTGGGATCTCCCTGGCTGGGGTATAGGTTGGCTGAGAAGTACTTGGGGACCGTCACAGTGGACAGCCAGAGGAGCATAAGTTGGCAGCGTGCCTTGGCAGCAGTGAGGACAAGCTGGATCCTGAGCTGGATCCTGAGCTGCATCATCAAGAGTATAGTCAGCAGATAGAGGGATGTGGTTATTCCACTCTGCTTGGCATTCCTTAGGCCACACCTAGAATACTGTGTCCTCCCCAGTTCAACACAGGTATTGAAAAGCTGGAGAGAACTTTGCAGAGGGCCACCAAGATGATAAGGGCTTGGAGAAGTTGTTACCTGAAGAGAAAGTGTTGGGTTTATTCAGCCTCAAGAAGTGAAACCTTGGAGGCATCTAATCAGTCTTTCAATATCTAAAAGGTGTTTATGGAGAAGATGGAAGTAGTCTTTTCTCGGGTCTTCTTGGTGACATGAAAAAAGGCTACAGGCAGAAGTTGATTCAGGGAAAATTGCATCTGAATGCAAGCAAAACAAAACCAAACAAAACCAACAACAACAAAGGAAAAAAATCTACATTATGAGGAAGATTAAACACTGGAACAGGTTGCCTAGAAAAGTGGTGGAATATTGCTATTCACATCTTGGGTTGTCAAGATCCCTGCATAACCCCTGAGGCCCTGCTTTCAAATGAAGGTTTGATGACATTATGCCCAGAGGTCACTTCCAAGCTAGATGATTCTGTGATTGTAAAATCAAAATAGCTTTTTGCAATAATGCAGGGATTCATAGATGGTTCATGCTGTACACATTTAAAGAAGTTGCATATCCACTCAATTTATTTTGATTAGATGAAAGCAGAGTAATAAGTAGGTGGTGTAGATTTGTATTACCACATAGAAAAGTTTTTTTTTTCTTAATATTTAGAAAAAAAATCTCCACATGCTATTTGCATCCATGACCTAATGAAGAAGAAAAAAAATCTTTCCTAAATTTCAATATACGGTTCCTTTTTTTGGTTCCCTTTCTCGAAAAATAGGAGTTTTCTGTAAAGTTAGAGAAGTTAGGCAAAGTGTTTATGAAATAAATCTTCAAAAATGCTTTTTGGGTTCTTGAAACCTGGCTTTAGTTGAAATTTTCAGAGTGGTTATCTGTAAAGTTCTTATGGATAGCAGTTGTATGTGTCTGCTATGAAGCTGCTAGAGCAGTAATAAAGATTTACAGAGACTGCCTGACTTAAACGTTTAAGAAATAATGTTAGAATGTTTAACAAAAAAAAGTCTGTGGTTCAGACACAGCACTTACAGTACTGAGTGGCTTTAATTGATTTGTTTGAAATGGCTGAGCTGTCCCAGCCGTACCTCTTCAGTACCCTTGTCTCTGCCCCTGCTCCTAATTGTTTCAGAAGACAGTGTTCAGATGAAGGTCTAGAATCCAGTTGCTTCCTCTTTGTTTCCCTATGAATACCTTTCTGTGTAGAGACCTACATTGCCACCACCCTTTCTGCTTTTCATATACAGACACTGCTTCATGAAATTTAATCACTTTCATCACCTTGTTCAGTGAGAACACCACGCATGTAGGCTGTACCTACCCAGACACAAGGAAGAATTAACAAAGTGTGTTTTATATGTGACGAGGCTGTACTCCCTTTATTCCCTGCAAGGCTTGTTTTTGTTTTGGTTTGGTTTTACTGGCATTTCAGGCTTTAGTAATCTGCACCTTTACTGAAGGTTGGTCTCAAAATTTGCACAAATTGAAGTAAATTTCATTTACTGTACTGGAATCATTACTCTGGCTCCTCAGTTCTGTTGTGTCAGATGGCATCTCTCTTGTCAGTTGGCAAAGAGGCTGCAAAAGGAGTCCAGAAGAACTGTGATGGGAGGAGCTGAGAATATTGTATTTGCTGTAATTTCACTTTCAAGCAACTAAATGGTACACTGGGTGTAGATACTGACATTACACACAATGCAGAAATTACTTTTGCAAGATTAATGTCCAAAATCTATTACTAGGTGTAAGACTACGTGATGTGTTTTTATAAGAACATTTACTGGTTGATAAGCTCATGGGTCTGTTGGTGGGAGGTAACAACTTGAGTTTGCCTTTGGGAATATTTTTTTTTTTCCTTCACATTCATGATTTTTATTTTCTAGGAGATTAATTCTGATCAGGCTACACAAGGTAACAGCACTGAACGTGGGAAAAAAAGAACAGCAACAGCATCTGGAACTGAAAATATTCATCAAAAACCAGAAGAAAAAAATGTAGATGAAACAGGACCATCACTCACAGCAAAAACCAGGAGAGGGCGTCCAGCCAAACCTGAACCTCAGGGTACCACTGCAAAAAATGAGGAAGCAAATAAACCACCTGTCAGGGGAAGAAAAAGGGCAGCAGTCAGTCAAGAAAGTCCAGGGAGTTTAGAGGCAGGTAATGCCAAAGCACCAAAACAGCAAGACACAGCAAAAAAGCCAGCAGCAGCACAGAGACAAATTGACCTACAAAGGTAAAAATAAAGAAATAATAAACTAAGTGGGTGGGGTGGGCCTTTCCTGTCTCAAGTTAGACCCTGAATTTACAGTTAGATCTAGTGTAGTTAAAGGGTGCAATTAAACCACAATGATTTATAAACATTCTAGTCCAGCGTATATTGTGTCGTATTCTATTTTTCAAAGTAAGTAGCAGGGCAGCTGGAATTGGGGAAATGAATTTGTTTGGTTATAACAGGATAGTCTAACCTGTTTTCAACAAATTATGATTTTTTTGCCTGTTGTTTCCTCCTTCCCCTTACTAGCACTGCTGGGTAAAAGAACTGAGAGTTGAGAGTGTTTATGTGCATTCATTAAAGGCAGGTACAGAGAAATTCAGATGCTCAGCTCTGCTTCAGTTCATTGATAACAAAGGCTTGAAAAATGACTGTCTTTAATGAACAGAACCAATTGTAATTCTAGCTGTATTTATTTTCTGTTATTTTGGGTCTGTGCCTGTTTAATATTACCAATATTTTAAGATATGTTTTAAGTAAATCAAAAGCCAAATTTTGAGCAGTGTAAACTCTAAAATAGCTCTAGGATGGTAATTTATTTTTCTATACTCCAGCATTTAAATGTGTTGATTTGATTTTCAGTATAAACAAACCACAAATGCACATAAACACTGAGAAAATTGTTTAGCTGAATCTGATACTATAATTCTTCTAATGCAGAAGTATCCAGTTTTGTAGAGAAATAAGATTAACAAACCAATGTGCTGGAAGAAATCACATATTAATCTAAAGGAAGAAAGAACCATTGGTTTGCTTTCTTTGTTGAGATTTTGTAAATTGAAGATCTTGCAGAAAACCTCAGTCAAAAAGAATTACCTCTTCCACTCACAGCAGGGTTTATACACTAGTAAATTCTTCAGCCTTTTAGGAGAGTAATATTTGTGTACTGCTTTGTAACACTTGTTTTATACATCAAATTTCTTTAAGTCTTTGTAACGAATTGCACTATCCATAGCCTTTAATAAGCCACCTGTATCAGGCAGCTTCTTTCAAATATGTAATAGCTCAGTGTTTCTTGGAAAAAATACCAAAACATTGTTAACATTTTTCAGAAGCCAGGTGCTTGGAAGTGATGGAGATTCACTGTTGGAGATAGACTCAAGCCCAGAATACTCCCAAAATGCACTGGATCTTTTTAAGGCCTGTGGGAGCAGCCAGGAAGATACTGAGGATACAGAGATAGCAGAGGGAGGCTTCCTAAAGGTGTAGCAGGCATCTTATATAGGACAATTCTGAGGGGTTTATTGTAGCTTATACAGTAAGAAATCAAATAATTTTGCCTGTCTTCTAGAAAAATGTATGTAAAAAGAGCTGTGTCTGATAGCTTAGTTTGCTTCTAAGTAGACGTGCAAACTACTGTAAAGATTTGAAAAAATATTTGTAGTAGTGCTTGTTCCTAAGTAAGACAGGCTATTTTTATAAACATGGGAAATTAAATAGTTATTTAGAACAAGTTACCAATCTTCCTCTGATTCCAGTGAAAGCTGTGGATAAGTGTATTGCTGCTTATGCTGGAAAAATCATTACTCAGTTATGGTATTATTTTTATTATTATTCAACTTGTGTATTTCCAAGATTATCAGGAAGTAGTGCTATACAATAAGGAAATTTAGTTATGTTCAATTAATTATGGAATTGCTGGGAAGATATGAGATGGAATGGGAGGAATTACAGTATAAAGAGTCTAAAAGCCAAAGTGTAAATGATATAGGTAGGATTTTGATTCAGAATCATTTGTAATGTCCATGTCCTTACGATTAATTTTTATTTCCTTTTCTCCCCACAAAAAGGTAAAAAGAAAACTTGCTCGAAAAGGGAGGAAATGAAGGCCAAATAAAGGCATGCTCCAAGCTTCTGCAAAAACTAGGATTCAGAAATTTCCTGTACAGGAACTGAAATTACTTCAAAACACAAAGCTTTCAGCTCTGAAACCAGAAGGAAAACTATGCTTCCCTTTCATATGAAATTAATCCTTCTCAATGGAAATGTAAAGCAGAAACTCTTGAGAAAGAGGCTAAAAGCATCTGTACTTAATTCCCCAGAGACTTTTTTTATGAAAAGTCAATAATTAAGCAAATTGCTTAACACTTGGTTCCAGTTCCTGCATTCTGGAGTTTAAAAGTGTATTTACACCATTAATTTTCATGCTGCATTCTTTTTTTTTTTTTTTTTTTTCAAAGAAAGTCAGAGGAGGTCCTTACACTGACATTGAAAATTCATGATCCTAGAGCCAGGTAATTCACATGTTTCACAGAAAAAGTAGAAGTCTACTGAATGGATTTTAAACAAGACTAGAGGAAAGAAAAAAAAGAAAAAAGTCACTTTTTTTTTGTTTCTTTGGGGGTTCTTTTGTTTGTTTTTTTTGTTTGTTTGTTTTGTTTTTGCTTTACTTTTGGAGACTGTTTTATGTATAATTCTTTCTGCCTGCCTACTTTTCTGCAAAAATAAGATGTACAGATTTCAGTTCCCTGCTATGAAAAGTCATGTGGTGGCAATTTTATAAATGTTGCTTTCTGATTTTTATCAGAGTGGGAAAGTAATCACTTAAAATTATTATTAATTCGCAAGTAGACATTTCATTTTTTAATTTCCCCTCCATTTTAGTTTAATATAATTTGCAATAAATGTACATATTGATGTTTGTTTTATAAAAACATATATCACTTTTAAGTGTTTTTACTCCTGTGGTTCTGTTGGAATATTCTAAATTTTAAAGGAGTAAAGACAGTCCAGCATTTGATTTTATAATGTTTGTCACCAGATTTTTATTATTGATGTAAAGAAAAAAAAAATAATCAATTTTTAAAAATAGTTGGACTTTGGCAGCTTTGTAAGGAAAGTTGGAAATGTTTAGGATTGCTCTCAATTTTAAGCATTGTGCTGATTGGAAGTAAGTCTGTTTTGCATTTTGTCTTCCTGTCCAGGCTCATTTTTTAATGTTTATTTTAGAAGATTGTTGCATCAATATTATGTTTCCTGGCATTGTTCAGCATAGATACAGTGTACACTTTTATGTACACATGATCATATTTAAGTTTGTTGCATAAAATAAACGCTTCTAGGTGTCATGTGGCAGTCCTTTTATTTTTTTAATTTTTTAATTTTTTTTTATTTTATTTTACATTTTATTTCACAGAAAACTACTTGCAATATCTGTGCATGATCTTGGATGTTCGTAGAAATACTGTATTGAGCAAAGCAGTTGTAATACAGACAGTTACATAGTTTAAAAGACAGGGGTTTTTAGGTGAAGTTACAGTGCTTTAGCTTGTAAAGTTGTCTGGGAAGAAGAGTGTTGGCCTGCAGAATGACAGTGAACAGTTCCCCGTTTCCCTGTGCCTCAGTTCCCCATTTCTCTTCTACAGATTGGCTCGTAATCCCTTGATTTGTTCTTGAAGCACTGGATACCGTTGACATTAGTTAAGGATTTTACTTGCTCTTCTGAAAGGGGTAGGGCGTGGTTGTGTGCTCTTCAACAATGACTCTCTTACCAGCGTTTAACTGGTGTTGCAGTTACTGTTCCTCTGTAACAGAGAAAATCAGACTCTTCACAAAGCAGCGTATGCAACTCTTGCTCTAAAGCAGTCTGTGACGCTTTCACTTCAAGTATGAGAAACTTTTCAACAGAGGGAGACTGGGTGATTTTTAAAAGCATTGAATTATACATCCATCAGGGTTTTGGTTTCCAAAACTGAGGTGATTTCACAAGCTGGATTTACTGATCATAATGCAGTTTGGTTTTAGTGCTGTGGTCAAGTACTTCCCTCATGCAAAAGTTACAGTATTTTGGTTTCAATGGTTTTCAAAATGTGTTTGCTAGAAGTTTATAGGTGTTACCTAAAAAAGAAATTCTCTTTTAGAAATGAGCTCTGGTACCTAGCAGTGTGCCTCCACTAACAAAGATTTGAAATCTGGACTTGACAAATCTTGCAAATAGTCGGAATCGTTTCCAAAAGCTGGGAATATTGACTAGTGGATAATTATTGAGGTTTCTCTTCTATCTTTTTGGGTCAGCTTTTAATCAGTTAGAATGTCATGTTATTCACAGAATCATCATAGAATAATTTAGCTTAGAAGGGATTTGTGGAAGTTCAGTGCCATGCTCAGAGCAGGGTTTTCAGTTGCCTTTCTACAAACAGAGTTAAGTTTCTTTTTCTTTTTCTTTTTCTTTTTCTTCTTCTTTTTTTTTTTTTTTTTTTTTTTTTTGAAGGGGACATTTGAGTTACTTTCATACATTGTTTATCAGTGTAATCAAAGAAGATCAGTACATTCAAGAAGCAAATTACGCTGGGCATAATTGGCTGAGCACAAACGCAGCATACAAACTATAGCAAAGGTCTACCAGTGACCCACTGGTTTCTTTTCAGAACTTGCCCCAGACAAGGCTACACACAGAATTTCTCTACCTGCCCCCTATTACTTCTTCCCCAGAGTGCAGAGAGCACCTGCCCATGGTACCATTCAGAGTTGCCTCAGCGATGGACATCTTCCTGTAGTTCAAGCAGTTGAAACCATCAGCACTTATAACAAGTACAGGGAAGCACAGGCATAGTTTTTATACATACATCATTTATGCATTGATAGTACTGCTTCTGATGCTTTACAGTTAAAATCTTATTAAATTGGTATACAGCTGTGGAATCGGAAGGCAAATTATTCCAAAGAAAGAAGGGTGGGTTTTGTACTTAGCCATATATGAGTATTTAATTATTTTATGTAAGAATGGAGATTCTCTCATTGTAATAAGCAAACTTACTCAGAGTTTTTTCACTTGTTAATGTGCGATAAAGAATAAAATGAAGCCAGATAAAACCCAGTCTTTCTAGCTTTTATCCAGTGTAGGATTTAAAGGTGCTGAGGTTTCACATTCAGTTACATAGTTAGAGCTAAGTTCTCATCATCTTTAAGTTCCCATCTTCATAAAAATGTGGCTTTGTTTCTTAGCAGACATACATTTATTTCTGTTTCTTTGTGTCCTCAGATGCCTGGACTGCACAGCTTCCTAACAGTAAGACAGGAAAACTGTTCTGAGAACATGCTTTGTGACGTACTAAATTAAACCTCTACCATTCAACAAAATTAAATCTGAATAGTTGTTTTAAACAAATAATTATCTTTTCTAGAGCAATCTTAAACAGTAAAAATAATCTGCTTTACAAACCTTTTCTGTACATGCTGACAAGCCTTTTAAGTTTTAGAACTGATAAGTAACAGATTCTTATCTAAAATGTACTTTCTGCCACTAGATACTTAGCATACATTGTTGGACCAAGTTCAACATCAGATGGCTCTTGAGTTGCAATTTAACTGATGGGACTATTTATTGCAGCTGAACTGGCTCCTCTAAAGATCCAGAAAGATTTGGGATCACCAAACTTTTGCAATACACAAGAAATTTGCTTCTTTAAGAAATCACCCATGTGGATCTTAGTTCACTTCCCTGTGTGTTCCATTATTATATTTATCAGCAGTAATAGTTGTGTCTGTGCACAGAAATCAAGTCCTAAACCAGTGCTCAAGGAAATAGCCCAAACTGAAGAAGCTGGACTGTGAAGTCTGCTTGCCAGCCAGGCTGCAGGTGTGCATAGCTGATAACCAAGTGTTAGTCACAGCTTAGCTGGTCTCAGCCCAGTGGATTGTGTCTCAGTGCAGGAACAGGTTTGCACAGGAAATAGTGAGGTGTTAAACAGCAATTAGCAAAGTCCTTTTGTACAGCAGCATTTGATATGTCCCTTGCAGCCTTCACCTGCTTAAAATTCTGATAAGGAGAGAATCATCCTGCCCACAAGTACCCCAGGTACTTGAACAGTCAGAGGGAAGTTGAAATACTAAGATAAAATATTCCTAAAACTTCAAAGACAGCAGCTTCCATTCCTTAAAGAGTTTTAAATCCCGACGCTCTGTGAATCCATTTGCCTTTGTTCCTGGAAGGCAACAAACAAGACCAGACTTCCTCAGGAGCGGAATGTACAGAAGCAGAGGTGGTGGCTGACAGCCTCTCCCTTCCCTGCTGCACAGCCTGAGTCAGGAAAGTGGATCCAAATTCTTATTCCTGTAGTTTTACCACATGAGAGACCGGAGGGGGTGGGGGACCCAGATTCCCCCACTCTGTAATCTTCTGTTTGTAACTGAAGGTGGCCAGTCCCAAGGCTCCCATCAGAGATTCCTTAGTACCAAGTCACTGTGGTGACCCACAGGGTGACTGCCTTCACAAATCTGACTCACTAGAATATTTTAAATTCGGAGTAGGAGCATCTCTCACTCAAGGCAAGTTCCCAGCCTCATTTTCCGCAGTCTGAGAGGAAATGAGCAAGTTTTTGGCATTTGCAGCTGCTTGTAAAGAGATGAGTAGGAGCACAGCAAAAAGTTGATTCAGAGTCATTCCAGTTCAGAGAACCTCCCCCTCACTGCAGCTACAAAAGCTGAAGGAGCAGCCATGTTTTCTCCAGCAATGGGTAGCAGCAGCGTTGCCCTTGAACTCAGCTGGCATCACACATGCCTAAAGACAATGTGAGCGTGTTCCTTGGAGCCTTGGTGTCACTCATGGGTGCTTGACACAAACTGCACGCGAAGAGTTACTGAGATTACTGCCTGCAACATCTCACCATGGCTCAGGATTAAGTCCTCCTGTTAACCTGATGGAAAGGCCTTTCTGACCTGCAATGGAGTATCTTCTGTTTCTATCTAGCAAAAGTCACAACAGACTTTTATCGGGGAACTGTGTGACTGTGCAACAGCTGGGTGTTAGAAGCCAACAGGAGGAAGAGTTGGGACTTGTGATAACCCCTTTAGCTTTGGCAAGAAATGCTTCTAAGAAGCCATTTAACTCTGAACCTGGTGGATTCATAGCTTAACTGCGCAGCTAGATCCACGGTCAGCAGAGCTGAGACATCCATGGGCAACACAGATGAGCAGCAAAGTCCAGTGTTAACTGATGAAGATCAGCCATCAGGAGACACGTCTGCTTTTCAGTGAGAGCACAGAGGTCATCCAAGCTAATCTGTAACTCACTGAAGTCATGCAGGCAGCAGTGTAGTCTCAGCAGCACGTCGTCTTTGGCAAGAAGCGTGACCCAATAGCTCCATGTACGCTGAGCGTCCTCCTCCCACGACAACTCTGTCGTTTCAACAGCCACAAGAGCTCAGATGCATGTTCGTAACACAATAACAGAACAAGAAACACACGTTTTGCTCCTTAAGTTCAGGCGTTTAATTCTCTCATTGCCCTGGAAGCAGAGGTTGATTAAGGATGACCCTGATGCACCAACGCTTCTGAAGCAAGAGAGGCCGGGTGATTGTGACTGAGTTGCTTTGGTGTTGGGTCCAACTGCTGTAAAGCAGGTGGGTTATCACTGTGCGCTTTAGAAACTTGGTAGGCAATAACATGGCATGTCATAGTTGCAGCAGCCAGCATCTGGCTAGGCAGCAGGCATGTAGTCTGGCACCCTACCCCAAGGAAAGCTGAGACACTCAGAATTTGTAGTTTGCCCTGTGGTACAAGTGAAAGCTCAAAATACCATTTGCTTTGCTGTATATTCAGGTGCCTCTGCATCCTCCATCTCAGTACTGCCCCCAAACCAGAAATGAGGTGGCATTACGCTAGTGGCAGAGTTCTGAGCCATCAGTCTTCTCTGGGGAGGTTTACATACTGTCTCCAGAGTGTGTACGTGGTGCCCTGCACAGACACTGCCCAGCTTCCTGCTGCCCACAGACAAGCTCTTCTCTGCTTCCTGCAAAATTAGGAGAGGTTGTCACTGCCCAAGTATTCAAGTCATCGCCTCTTAGCTGCTTCCATCCCTGAGTGTTCCCAGGAAAGGAGGGTTCATGGAATAATTATTCTGGGTGGTAGTAGCAGCAATCACTGTTCATCCTTCCTCAGGCTGTTAGACCAGGACAGGATTCAGGCTGGGAAATAGACAAGAAAGCCACTCCAGACCCTGGGAGTGGACATGACTACAATAGCTCTGTACCTCTCCTTAGCACCCTTTCCCATCCCCTTTTCTGAACCGTCCAGCTGCAGTACATTGCTTCCCAGCTGTTCTTCAAGGCCCTCTGAGCTGTATCCGTCCATGCCTGCACATAGCATCTTCTGCATTACCTTCTCCCTTTCTGCTACATCAGCTTAGCTTCCAGCATAAAAGGATTTGGGGAGAAAGAGGACTTTATGCCACGATTCACTTCTGATGCTTCTTGGCGGCTGCACTCACAGTTTGGCAGGCTCTGTTATAGCAACAGGATTTTAAACTGCTTTTCCCACAAGGCCCCTCTGTGTTCGGAGTTGGTGTCCTCCCTAATTCAGCACAAGTTGCTGCTGTCGCTGCCTTTGTCCACTCTCGGGTTGTTTCTCACAGTGCACCTCCCATGCAGATTCTGGCTCCGGTAACTTGTATGTTACTGTAATGTCACCCAGTCATCTCAGGAGCTGCCTTGAGAGGTTGTCAACATGTACTGAATGGACAAATCACCAAATGCTTTAGGGATATTTTCTGGTCATCTAGGACTATTACAGGCTACCACAGGAGACCCAGCATTCCTCCACCCAAAAGTAGTGTGTATTTTTAATCCTTTCTGGTTTCCACAGGTGTATGGAACACCAAACCCTCACAGACTATACATACCACATCATGGTGGCATTTACAGTCCTGTTGTATTGACCACGAGGTAGACATGGTCAGCTTTCTGGCTTTCCAAGTTTCAAAGGTATCTTCCTGGTAAAACCACCCATCTGAGCATACCGATATCTATAAATACCTAATGGCAGAGCATAAACTGATGGACCCAGGCTCTTCTCAATGTCTACACATAAAGTTGTGCTTGGAGGTACAGCCCTAGAGACATGGGTGGATGATATATTTATTTATTTGGGTATTTGGCTCCAAGTCCTCTAAAACCATGATGATTGTTTCTGTCGAGCATTAGTAAGGCTTGGTCTTTTATATATGAAGCTGTGGCAGGAGCTTCACCTCATAGTAGGAGCTTTTTCCTTTCATTTTCTCTTCCTGCCAGTTCTGGGCTTTTTTGCCACAACAGTGGTTCATAATACTAAGTTCAACGTGTCAGTGGTGCTCAGATCCAGTAAGGACAGTGTGTGGGAATAATGCAAGGGCTTTTGTTTAATCTCCTGGAACCTTCAGGCACTGACCCTGACAGTGCACTGACGTAGCAGATGTTACTGAAATCCTTCTAAGTAGGATAATGGAGGAAGCTTTGACCTACTTAAAAAACATAATTAAACCAATATATTTATTTTATTACAGCTCAGGCTGGCAGCAGCTTCCTTAATGTCCAAGCAATTGCACACATGGCAGAAAGTTTTGGAGTTGCAGAGCTGAGATGGAAGGACGTTGCTGTGGAGCAGCCAGAGCAGAGCTGCCCTGATGTAGAGTGCATAGGTGCCAGGCTCAGCCTACATACAGCTACGCCTTGGTGGGCACTCGCCCTCTGACTGGGCTGCCTGGTGTGGGGCTGGACAGGACCTGTGGCCCACTTCAGCATTTTGCACAGAGGGAGAGTCCCATGCTGCCTTCACAAGTGACTTGGAGCAGAGAAACGCATAACTTTCCTGTCATGCACCTCTGCCTGGCTTTAGGGGCCTGACCAGGTGAGTGCTTATTCCCTAAGCCACAGATCCTCTTAGCACGTGCTTGGTATCGTGGCCACTTTTAAGGGCTGGGCACCTGGTTGAGACCCCAGTTCTGAACCTCCACCTGGTACAGGGGACACAAGTCTGAGCCAACCCAAGTCCGAAATGTGAAGCAGTGCCCCTTCTAGGGAAGCAGAGGACTGGAGGGGGCCTAGGAAAATTTTTCCCATTTCCAGGCCAAACTTACTCCTGATCAATTACTACCAACCTGAACTGCCCCTTGTATGTAACAGGGCCACAGAGAAACGCCTGTGTCTTTGTCCACCCACTTGACTCATCATTCCCCCAGGCTATCCGCAGGCTGCTGCTCCTTGCAGCTTTTTGCGCGCTCATGCAGGAGATGGGCACCACCAATGCTGGGGCACCACTTTTTCCCCATTGCTTTGCTCCATCTCCTTACATGCTTTCTCCAAACATACTGTGGCTGAGCAACACAACCCTTTCCCATGTAACTACTGGGTATTTAATTAGATATTGTTTGGCCATTTTGAGGGCACCTCCACCCCCAAGAACTATGATCACAGGTGTGGGGGCCTTTGGTAAGATAGACTCACCAGCTTGTTCAGAGCACAAGAGCTCAGGGCTACTTCTTGTTTGGTCACTCTTCAGCCTTAACATTCCTTAACAGCCCTGGTAATGTGTTCTTCCTCCAAAAACAACCCCCACTACCCACTTACCCTGTTGTGCCAAGCTCCTTCCTCCCACCCAACCTCTGTCCACACAACTAATATATTCATTGACTCTTGTCAGGAGAGCAATGGAGGGTTCCTGCTTTTACAGAGACTCCTTGCATACATTTTTTTCTTGAGGATGGTTTCTCTGGAAGCTTCCCAAAGCAGTTGGCCAAGATGATGCCAGACTTTGACAGCACAATTGAGCAGCTTTCTTTCCCAAAAAAAAAAAATCATACCTTTAAGCACAATTTTTTTTTTTTTTTTTTTTTTTAAATTTATCCTTTTTGTTATAAAGAGGGTTTTGTTTTTTCCTTACAGGCGGGGGCCTT
>JANHGN010021821.1:56052-150215 GCA_024605025.1 Megaceryle maxima | reverse complement strand
ACTGGTTGCCTGGGAGAAGAGCCCGGCCCCCACCTGACTACACCTTCCCTTCAGGCAGCTGTAGAGAGGGATGAGGTGCCCCCTGAGTCTCCTCTTGTCCAGGCTGAACAACCCCAGCTCCCTCAGCCTCTCCTCATAAGACTTCTGATAAGATGAAGTCTGATTAGCTGGTGGAGCAGACCCAACACCCTCTTCAAACCCCTTGTGCCATATTCTGCAAGGGAAAGAAGACATCTTGGGTTTCAAAGGCTACACCTGTGCTGGGAAGCTAGCCCAGGCCAGAGTATAGCTCAAATGTAAGCATGAAATCATCAGAACAATTTAATGATTTCCATGCTCCCTGGTGCAGTTCAATTGCTTGCCACCTAGCGCTCTCCCAGACAACACCTGGGCATGATTCAGGCACATCCTAAGGATCCTTCTTAATAAGGAACACGCAAGACACATCCAGTTTCTGGCAAAAAAAGAAGTTAAGCCATATAGAAAGCCATAGATAAGCCATGCAGTACCACTTGCCCTCAGAGATCTGGACCATTTACTAGAATAGCCATAGCCAACAGATTTATCTCATTGAGAGGCACATGCTGTCTCCGACTGCCTGCAGACTCAGGCAGTCATGCATGGGTGAGAAGTAGCCCACATCTCTACATTTTTCTTTCACAGCCATCAGGTGTCAAAATGCCTTTTTAAAAAGACAGCATCTCATGGAGAATTCTTCTCTACCCCTACCCAGCTTCTTCCATTATCAGTCTCCCCAATGAAGCAATAACATCCCAGTGATGCTAACACACCCGGGTCACGTGCAACACTAAACAAGGAAAATATTTGCACAGTTTCACATTGTTTAATATTTGGAAATAAAAAGCAGACATATGAACAATCAGAACGTCTCTGACAGACCAACTTTGCTTCCTAGGTTAGCATCTAAGAGCTCTTCTTCTATACCAATGAAGGAGGTGATGGGCAGCCTTTAAGCCAGAACCAGGTACTTCCTTTTATCTTTCTTCTCTTCTAAGGCCTGAAGTCAACAAGAGCTTTTCACACTCTAGTGACTGCGATTTGGAATCTCCAAGGCTATGTGTGTTTAAGTAGTGTGGGACTCATCTGAAAACCATTCAGCACTGGGACAAGCATTCCTGGCATCTCAGAAGTGTGGATTTATAAAGCCTTTCACAGAAAAGGTCAGTCATGGAGAGAATAAATATGGTAAGCACAATTTACTCCCACCAGAAGCAGACTTATTCATACCTAGTAATTAGCTTTAATTATACAAAACATAACTGATAGGCAAGAATAAAAGAGTCACCTTTAACATTACTTGTGGCAAAAACAATGGCATGGAAGTAGAAAGCTGGACCCCGTCTGCCAGAGATTATGCATGGACCATCTCAACATGCATTCTTATAACCCAGTTCCTTCCAATTAAATTACATCAGGGAAGCATTAGAAATAGTGTGGGGCCTTTTTCTTTGCTGCTTATGACTGATGTAATGCTGAACTCTTTATCACCATAATCCCTACCTACATATCTGAACCACTGAGTCAGTATTTAACTGAATCTCTCAAACCAAAACAGTTGTATAGTGAATGCTTCATGTGGTTTTCATTCTGTGGGTTCAGGAACTTTGAATGATTATTAATTATATTATTCTAAAAATGTGGGTCAAGTGCCCATGTGCTGGCCCCAGGCAGGATAATCACACTGGGGAAACACAGAACAAAGAAGCCTTGCACCCCAAACTATATTAAAACGGTTTCTCAAGTAAAAGGTAACAGAGGGACAGCACGTGGTTCAGACACAGCTTGAGCCACCACCCACTTCCACCATCACCATGTTTATCAGAAGTTTGAAATACAGGATTGCTCCAGGAAAGCAGCCTGAAAAACATATCTGAGGAGTTTCTGTGACGTATGAGACAAACTGCTGTTGAACTGCAGCACACACTAGTCAGCACACGTCTGCTACCATATCCATGGCAGGTCTGAAGTTAACCTTCTCTCTGAAAGATGATCTTCCTACAGGGAACATACCTTTGGTATGCAGAACTGTGATCAGCTGCCTGTTATAAAGGTCTGTGGTACAGACCACAGTGGAAATTCGGGCTACATCCACCTCACATTTCTTCAGTCCTGGACCTTTTCCAACTGCTAAGGAGACCGTGAGGGAACCTGGAATAGCTACAATAACTCTTTGAGACATTTATTGTTCCTGAAGCATCATGAGCACATTCAGAAGAGAGTGATCAGGGTTACTAGCCCAGAGGCTTCAGAGGTAAGAGGGCAGGAATGATTTGAACCACTCAGAACAAGAAGCTGTTTGCAGTTATGGCCACACTGTCAAGTGGGTACCACAAAAACCACAGGTTCTGGTCCAGACCTCCTCTGAGAACCCAGACCTAGGCACCACTCATGCTGTTAACAGCTCAAGGGAGATGAGGAGTCAGAGCATGTCCACTCCACATGTGGATCTGTGTTTTCCCATTCAGCCAGCCTGCAGGGATCAAACCCAGGCAGTGCAGGAAGTATCGTACCCCAAGTGACCACTTTGAGATGGTCTTTGTGTCCTCTGCAGCAAGACACTCTGTGATTCCCAACACAAAGGGAAATGCTACAAAGGCAGACGAGCTGTGGACAATCCAATGCAAGCAATGCAGACAGAAAGCATGAGGACAATAAGTTTAAACACGTCTAAGCTTGCCCTCAGCCTCTTCACCCCACAAAGCAGTAGAGAGGTGTGAAAGGTGGGCTGGGGGGAAGCTCATGCCCCCAGCATGTGTTGTGGGACATAAGAGGCAGGAGGAAATCTGGGACCGTGTGAATGACTAGTGGCCAGTGTCTGCCCTGGCACAAACAGGTTTCAGCTCTTCCTCAAGTCAATGGGTGTGCCCCCAGCTCTGCTCAGAGCCCAGGGCCGCCCCAGGCAGCGCAGCCCAGGGAGGTTGACAATGAATGTGAGTAATTCTTGAAATTTGTGGGAAGACTGTTCAGACGTCTGACTTCCTGCTTCTGCATGTACAGAGGAGATGTTTTTGTCTAAAGGAGTGGAAACAGCTCACGCTGATATAAAGCCTTGTGCAGGGGAGCAAAGAGCCCAGGAGAGCTGCAGCTGGCGAGGGGGGAGAAGGGGAAAAACATGACAAACTCTGCAAGGGGGTAGCACTGACCCAGAGCAAAGGGGGAAGTAACCTATGGCTGGGAAGGAGCTTATATGCAGGAATTCCCCCTGGACCAAAGGGGAACCAGCCAACGAAGCAAGACTCTGAGTCACAACTCATTTCCCATGCCACTGCTGCCCGAGGCAATCACACAGTTACCCCCACCTCAAGGGCAGATTTCATTGTTTTACACAAAAAACCTTTTAGTAAAGGTTAATCTGGATGGCAGGGCCAGTTTTATAAAACAGTTCATCTTTTAAACTGCATCAGAAGTTCTCAATGGAGTTTGAAAAAATGCAGCAAAGGAAAACATTCTGCATTGAATGCAGCCAGAGAATTAAATAGAATTTCTGTCTGTAGAAGCCATTTGCTTTATTCTCCAGGGCACCACAGGCAAAAGGAGAACACTTGAGGTTAACAACAGTAAAACTTTTTACAATTTGAGCGTGCAGAATCTCTTCCCAGCAACTGGAGCCACTTTAATATGAAATGCATCATTAGAGCAATAGGGCCCTGGTGATGGGCAACACTGACAGATCACCAGAGTAACCTGATGGGAGCTGGTGCTCAGAGAACGCACCACATTAATTTACAAGCCTGTCATGATTGCTCTGGGTTTATTTTTAACTAAAATATCCTGGCCTTCGGCAATCTATGCCAGGGATACCCTGACTCTGCAGAATGTGCAGAGCAAG
This sequence comes from Megaceryle maxima, assembly GCA_024605025.1. Lineage (NCBI taxonomy): Eukaryota > Metazoa > Chordata > Aves > Coraciiformes > Cerylidae > Megaceryle > Megaceryle maxima. Next base: position 146,365 of record JANHGN010021821.1, on the reverse strand, counting down.
AGCTGCAGCATATGCTTTTGTTTTCATCAGCCAAAGGATTCCAGTTAGAAGTTCTCGATATTAAAGTAAGGGCTGTTTTTTTCCACCTCTGCTCTGAGGTTAACATTCAGTAGAACATCAGTAAATCCAGATCACGTATAATGCATTCATCAACATGGCACTGAACCACACAGAGTGGATAAGGAGTTAGAGAAAGGTCATCTGGTCCATCACTGTTATCACAGAATAGGATATATATTTAACACCTACTTCCAGCAGATTTCTCCCTAGCTCATATTAATACCACAGACGTGGACATTTGCAGACACCCCACTTCTGTCTTACATGCAGAATTGACTACTGCCTAGAGGAGAAGATACTTTCCAACCTGTCAATTACAGTAACTCATCCATCAGTATCCAGGACAGCTGCCACAGTGTGACAACGAAAAAGCTCATACAGGTGTAGTGCAAGTGCCTTGACTACTGCACAGCAAGGGTGCAAATTAAAACTGGGGAAGAAAACAGGAAAAATAAACAGTTGCTCCTCAGTTCATGGCATGGGGAAAACACAAGAGACAGTAAAAGCTAGCGGATTTAAAGGTTTCACTGATTTCAAAGTGACCAGCTGGCAGCAAGTGGTGATGTTTGGGTCATTTAAGCAGCTTTCAGAAGTTGACACAAACGTATCAGTTGCCTTGGGGGCCTACTGTCAGCTTTTCTGTATTGTCAGGAATCACTTGAACAAGACACACTGCAAGTGACAACCAGAGAAAAGTCTTTACAGAGTACAGCCAGATGATAGATAGACCCAGGACATGAATGCTCAGGCAACCAAACTACCAGTTCACCATGATCACATACATTATGGCACTCTCAAGAGGAAAGAAAAACTTCACAAGTCCAAGGCTGCATGGGAGAACTGGTACCTACAAACTACAGACAGAGCTAAACCAGTGACTGCATCATTTTACAGCTTAACCATACTGTCATGACTAATGTCATCCCTGGGAGAGGAATGAGGTGGATGTATAAAGCCTAAAGCAGGGCCCAGTGTAAAACAGAGCCACCTTAGAGACAAAATCTGGTTAGCAGAGGCTCAAAGAACAGCTGTCTAAGTTTGCTTTCAGCAAAAGCTCCATCAGGTGGTTTGGAGTCAACATGGCACGAACTGCCTCAGTTACCAAGTGAAATTACCTTCTTTGCGTGTTTTTGGCCTCCTGGTTCAACCCTTGCTATTCATCAGTTGCTGTGGTTAGACTGTGGACTTCAGAGGCTCTGTGGTCCCACAAGACAGGGAGGACCCATGAGTTTGTTAGCAGTAAAGAATAGGCACTTGCTGGAGGTTACAGAGCTGCCTACTCAGCTAGGATGCTTGTGTAGGATTTGTCTCATTCTGCTTAACATTCCAACACCAAAGACACCTATATATGAGGAAGTGGCCCTTTATAATCACTGGAAGAGAAACAGATAATGTTTTAACATGCAAGGAATCTGGGCTGCTTTGGACATCTGTGTGAGAATGTGATAAATTGTACCCAAGAGGTGCTATTTCTCTCCATGGACAGTAGCACAGAAGGCAGTGGTACTCATGAGGATAGAAGACCAGGAGCACTTCCCATCCATCCCCTGGTCCAGGAGTGAGAAGGTGAGGAAAGCAGCCACCTTCAGAAATCTCATGGGTCACCCCAGTGTGAATCAGCAGAACTTGTGAAAATTTAGCAAAATTCATGGGCAGTATTTCTTCATGTCTACGAGTACAGCTCTTGTTAGATCTGTAAAGCAGCTGAGTATTTCTGGATCCATGAGCTTGCTGAGCAAGTGCATGAAAATCTCTGTGTCTATAGGCAATTTCTCCTTTGTGGTGATATAAATGGTGAAAACAGTTGTTATATAAGATAGATCTTTTCAACAGATGGTAAGAAAAAAGATATATCTAGCAGTAAAAGGCAGATACTTGCCAAACTAATACACAAGGACCTTAAGGAAGGAAAATGTTCTTGCTTCTGTTCTGCGTACAGCCGGAAAGCAAACGACGAAATAGACTTTGATAACCATACAAATGAAAGCCATGTGTCACTGGATTGAGTTTGTGGATCTGGAATATTAAAAAAAAAAAAAAACCAACCCAAATAAAACAGATGCTCTCATCATGACTGGTTTCTGGTTCAAAGAGAGCTCCTCAGCAGCATATAACTCACAGAAAGTGAAGCTAAGAGGAAGTCCAAGTTTCCATGAAGCAACAGGGAATACAGCATTGTGCAACAGCTTTTCCACACCAAATGTACATTCAGGTATTGCCCAATCAAATGATAGCCAACAATGTATGCAACAAAGAACTGATTGAATCTTGCTACAAGACACAACCCAAATGACGCTATTAAATACCTTAATCTTGGGGCTGACAGAATTGTGGCATGGCATTTTGTGAGTAGAAGTTATAATGAAGCAGTGGTATTACACACAAGCATACTCTCAACTTCTAACACAAAACTGGAGGCTGGAGGAATGGTATGTGGCATCATCAGCCAAGATTTTTCAGGCATAAGGAATTTTCTCACACAACCAACTGTAAGTTAGGAAACTGTCCTAGTAATTATGGCTGATGAAGAAGCACTTCTCTTCATATTCTGAAAATTTTCAGTTAATATTTTCAATCTTACAGGACAGGCTTCATGTTTGGGATTGACCTGGTGACTTTATAAAACACCCCAAACCCCACAAATATTACAGACACCTGTTACATGCCTCTGTAAAAGTCCATGCAGGAGATGGCAGAGCACCCAGCCAAGTGCTCTCCATTAGAAGGTATCCTCACAGGTATCAGGGAGAAATGGAATCTGATTATCCTTCCATTTCTATTAATAAGTCTGAAGAGGATTTTCATTAAAGTCTATGAGAAGAGACTGAGAGCAAAATAATTAGCATGAAATTATGTAATGTACTGAACAGCAGTGTTCTTACAAGAAGGACAGATGAATTTTGGGAAAACATGAACTAGTCAATCACAAGTTACTGGAATGCAGGTGGAAATACATGGTAGTGCACAGTATCTATACAGAGTCACATCAGATGAACTGATAGCCCTTTTCAAATCTGTGAATTTTTTCATTGCCTGACTCAGTTTCAGGAAAGGACAGCAAAACACTCTAGTAAGAGATCGGCTGCTCAGTGAGCACACTGACACTGTCAAGACCCAGGTTCACAGCACACAGCCTGGCTCTGAGGGCTGTGATGTGCACTCTCACAGGAGGCAGCTCCTGGGGCACACCACCTCCCAGGGCTCCTGGGAGCAGATCTGCCTTCTGTAATTTCCATTATACCCTCACCTACCCGATGCCAAACCTCTTAACATGGTCTCGATCCATTTAGAACTGACCTTATCAAAGTGGTGTTTGAAGAAAGCTGCATTTAAAAACAATCCGTGCCGCACAGATGAATAATGATGGATTTCAGACAGTTTTCTCTGCAAACAGAAGAACTTTAAATTTCTTTTGGTAATAACCCCTTTTGACTTGCCCACATGTAGACAGTAATTATTACTGCTTTTTACGGCTAGGGTATTTTAATCCCAACACATCTCATTCCCTCTCCCACATAGACTGTCTTTGAAGCAACAATAACAAGTACTGGCTTCCCTAGGCCAGTTTGCAAATTGGACTTAAGGATAAAAAAGTCAGAGAAGGCTTAGTAGGGAAGAATTGGATTTTCAAAATAGGAACCATTCCAGAAAAAAAAAAAAAAAAAAAAAAAGTATTTTTCTTATTGTTAACTTATTAATTATTAGAGAAAAAGAGAAGTGTTGGGGGGCAGACGTCCTCCTGACTGAATTATATATGGAAAATAACAGCACAAAATGCTCTGGCTTTATTGAATTCAATGGAAGTTTTGCCACCAGCTTCAGCAGAGCCACAATTTCATCCACTGGCTCCAGAGAGACATCTCATATGTCACCATTTACCAGTAGCAGAAAGAGTTCACCACTGGGCCTCCCATTACCATACAAAACATAAAGGAAAGCTGAGGTGTCTCTGTGGGGATCTGGCAGCCTCACAGAACTCATCCAGATTTGTTTGCTTTTAATTACCATTACAGTCAAAGGCACTAAAAGCTGTGTGGAGTCTGGGAACAAACTGTTTTGATTGCCCTCAGACACACATTATCCGAGCACAGCCCTGGCAGCCATGCAGTGTGGTACCCAGACAGAGGAGGTCCACCAGGGGACCTCATCCTTTTCCTACCAAAAGGGGGACAGACATCTCTGCTTCCACCTCTATCCCTAGGAACACTCCTAGGACCTGCACACAGGCACGATGTACACTCCTGCAGATCTAGGGGTGCTGATTCAGGTTGTTTTTTCCTAAGTTCAGGCTGAATGCTGTTGCCACATGTCACTCAGCCACATGTCCCCTCAGTACCTACCTTGGTCCCAGCAGGCTCAGGGAACATGAGCCTTTGAATAGGCTGAAGGAAAGCAAGAGAACAGGCAAGCAGCATAATGCAAGTCACTGATTAATTTATTAAAGGCTCATCCACAATGGGCATGACTTTGTTACCACACCTGGAGCTGCAGCTATTCGGTCCTTTGCTGACAGTTAAAGCATCCATTCATCCCAGCTGAAGCATTTTGTTTCTCCATCTCCTAATGCAGTCAAACCTTCCCAATAAATAACCACTCCCAGCAGACATATTTCCATGAAAAAGTTGCTCTAATGAACTGGGAGAAAAAAAAACAGTTTCACAGGAAGAAGATCCCTGAGCAGCACTATTCACAATTGCCACTCACATCCACAGGCTCTTGCGCTAATTAGGAGTGACACCTTTAATTACCAGTACTGAAACCCACAAGAGCTAACAGATTACAGCCTAAATCTGTGATATTGTCAACCCAGGAGGCAGCTCAGCAGTTTGGGGTTATTTTTTTGAGTCAGTGGCTTGTTTCCCTATGACGCCTTGAGAAAAGGTTTACTTGTGTAATGTCTACAAACCTAAAATAACAGGGAATATTTAAATTGAGGTAGAGGGCAATTTAAAACCCAACTAAAACTCCTCTGCTGAAATCTCTAATGGTAGGAGAAATGTGCATTTCCAACACATAATTAGGAAGAGACAAATAGAGGGTGTGGAGTCTTACTATGGAATGTTAATTGCAAGCAGATCCTGAATCCCCGGGTTGAGTTCCAGCCAGTTGAGGACACATATTGAAATGTACTTAGTGATATATTCATTTCTACTTAATTACTTGTGAGACAAAGTGCTCGCAGCCAAAGGATATTTCTTTAGGATGAATTGAATAGGTCTGAGAAGGATTGATAAATGTAAAAGATGCATGAAGCCATATCAGTCCACCTACTTGCCAATTAAGTGTATTTCACAACAGCCTTTTTTGTGTGTGTGTGTGTGCTCTGTGTTGTCTATTTTAATGTCTTAAGTGATAAGGTTTCCACAACTTCCCTTGGAAGATTAGAGAAGTCTGACAGCCAGGACTTTTTCTCCTTGTGATATTCAGCCTGCATTGTCTTCTCGTTTGTTATAGTTCAACAGTTTGGGGTTTTTTCTGAAAAAAAAAAAAAAAATCCATTAAACCATTTCACTCTCTCCTCATTGACTACACCCTATTGGCAGACACAAAGGTTGCACTGCAAAGGGTGTCTAGGAGGACGTTTTGGTTGAATCAGTCTCACTCTTTTCTAGGCAAGGGCGCTGGAGCAGCAACCGAGCAGAACAAAAGACCTGAGTGGGAAGATGGAGAAGGCTCCCTACAGTCTGCCTTATTCTCCAGACCTCCCAAATTTCATAGTGTCTGAGATTACTGTACCATGTACTCCACACAGCACAGTGGATGCATTCTTTAGGCTTCGCATCATGCAACAGAGCTAAGTGGCAGAAGAGGATTGGCCATTGGGTTACTCATCCTCACCTGCAGCCTGGTACCACATTCCCTTTAAAACATATCCCTAGGTGGGACTCTGTCAATTGACCTGAAATGGTAGATGATGGGTTAAGGCAATAAGTGCATCAACATAAAGCAGCAGTGCTGCAAGAAGTTTGAACTTCAGACTGAGGTACAGAAGGTAGGAGCCAGTTATGGGGACCTCAAGATCATGGCACAGGTCTGCACCATTTGCCTTGCACATAGATTCAGGCTCAAATTCACCTCAGCTTGAGTCAGTAAGGACTTTTACCTCCTGCCCTCATCCTCCTTCCTACCCTACACTTTCTTCTGGGGATTTTTCTGCTGCAGTTAGCAGGGCTATCTGAACAGTAAGATGAAGAGTCAAGCCTAGATCCCTTCTTCCTTAAAGGAGACATGAAGTATTCTCATGTCAAAATCAGAAAAATCAGAACTGCCAATGCCACACCAGTCGTAGATGCACTCTACGTCTATAATTACATCCGAAATCAAGTGGGAAGTATATTAAGTTTAGTAAGTATAGTAAGTAACTTTAGTAAGTCTAGCAAGTTTAGGTGCTTAGGGACATGGCTTAGTCTTGGGATTGGCAGTGTTAGGTTAATGGTTGGACTTGATGACCTTGAAGGTCTTTTACAGTTGAAATGATTCTATGATTCTATCACATCCAACATGATCAAAGTGCAGTATTATCTGACTGCCATCCAGCAGACAGCAGAAAAATCCCAGCAGTTGATTGCTCCCAGACATGTCAAGGAGCTCAGGCAGCTGTCAAGATCTGGAAGTAACCACCAGTGTCCTAAATCCACTTGAAAACAGTGTGTTTCCACAGGCTGACAGGGCAACAAGCTGCATTTGGGAATGCACTGTGTGATGGCTCAGCTGGCATGATGTACAAGATAACATCGCACATGCCCAGTCCTGAGAAGTGATGTGTACAGGCTGAGAATGCCACCTTGCACTTGTGATCATCCAGGTGAGGAGAGTCCTCTCTCAGGGCATGCAGATTTGCACTGTTGCCTTTTTGGGATGGTTGATAAGAGACATCCAAAGGATGCAATTTTCTGTCAGTAAGTGCCTGCTTGGCACTTACAAGATCAGGCATCACCAGGGGGAAAAAATACAGGAGCTGGAAATTACTGAAACAGGAGAAAGGGTGAAAAAGTAGAAAAATCACAGGGTAGATAAAAATCATTATCAGTTCTTTCTCTAAATCTGCCACCTCTTTATTCCCAACACCACTTGAGCAAGAGAATACTGACACTGCTGTCTGAGTCATATGCCGCAACCATCTCTGAGGTCAATACCAAAGAAGCAACATAAGGACCTAAAAAAACAAGGACATTGGTTTATCAGCCACTAAGGCTGACCCAAAATCCCACTGGCGACAGTCTTTTGTTGACAGAAAAGGAGCACCCACACAGGCAGTGGTGAATCTGGGGTAGTAGAGGAAAACAGAACTGGAATCTGAATCTTACAAATGTAGATCAATCCAGATAGATGGCATGAAAGGAAAAAAAAAGTAGGGAAAAAAAAAAGTGGAAGCCCAAGCAGCCTTCACCCACAAAGAGATCAGTCATTCTTCTTCACTAGAACAGTCCCTTGGTCATAGCCATGGTTTCCAGCCCTGCCTCTGTCTTTTACTTTCCCAGCATTTTATAGCCGTGCTTAGTCTGGGCTCATTTCTCCCACTTGTCAAGGCCTTCCAGATCACCTTTGGCTCTCTGCTGTTCCACACCCCGGACATGTGAAACAACAGACTCCAAAAGAGGAAGGAATGAAATGGAGATAGGACAGAGGGCATAAAAAAGAGTCAAAAAAACTGTAATGAGTTATGTTGTTGATGAAAAGATCATAGAAAAAAGTGAGTACAGGCAACCTTAAAGACAAGTTGGAGTGTCTGATCCAGTCATCTTCCCTTTGACAAGGCACGGGTAGAGCTAACAATAGTCTAGAAGTCAGAAGGTTTCTTACTTCTTTCTGATGACTCCCCATTAGATTATCTCCAGGTCAATTACCCTCATCAATTCCTAACTCAAGATAAAGCCATGGGTTAAAGCCATCTAATGACAGACTTCTCCATCTCCAATGAAGTCCCCTAGCATAAGTTTGCTGTCAAGTTATGACATGATGCTCCCATGATAAGAGGTGAATCAGTGATAATGAATTTCCATCACTCTGATCATTCTCCTAACCCAACAAATGTCCTTTAAAAGTCAAACGTGGCCAAGGGCAACACACAAGGGATAACATAGTCTGTCGGTGGAGCTCCTTACAAAGGAAAGTTCATGCAGAGGAGAATGGTATTGGCTGTGTGAGATCATCCTTCTGATGACTGCAGTACAGGTCCTCATGGGATGTCAGTAGTTCAAGTCCTACATTTTTTCATGATTTCTGGCTCATTTTCCATACACTTTCCTAGTTGTATTTGCTTTGGACAGCTAAGAGGAATAAAAATGGCACATGATGCTATTTAACTCCTGGCTAACCGGTCTACCATCACAATAAGTTACTCCATCATCTGAATATCTGCACTTCATGTGAGTAACTGGGAGTAAAAGCAGAAAACAGAGTCCAATGTAGAGGATCCAGACATGTCAATGCACCTAAACAAGCTACCTACAGCTTAGACTCAAGGACTCAGGAATAAATACCTGTTCTCATGTCACTATTGCTTTCCCAGTGCAGGTGGCTGGCAACTAACATCCGGAACAATGCCACAATTTGGTGACCAAGGTAAACTAATACTGAAGGAAATAGATTAACTGCTAGCAGGAGCCAGTGCAAAGTACTATTTCTGGATCTATATGGAGGACAACCTCTTAAGAATCAGAATTTTTGGAGAATGGTTTCAAGTACATTATGCCTGAAAAGCTTGAAAGCAGATTGTAGCCTTGGGTTGTATTTACCTACATGCCTTGGTGGATCAGGTGAAGAACTGGGAACAGAGTAATGGACTCTATGTCAGATGAAAAGTTAGAAGCAATGGACATCCTTTCAATACTTAAAGGGGGTTTATAAGAAGGATGGGATGAACTATTTAGTAGGGCCTCTTGCAGTAGGACGAGGGATAATCATTTTAAAGTGAGAGAGGGTACATTTAGACTAGATACAAAGAAGAAATTGTTTACAATCAGCATGATGAAACAAAGGCACAGGTTGTTCAGAGAGGTGGTGGATGTCCCATCCCTGGAAGCATTCAAGGTCAGGCTGGAGAGGATTCTGAATAACCTGATCTAGTTGAAGATGTCCCTGTTCATTGTAGAGGGGTTGGACTAAATGACCTTTAAAGGTCCCTTCCAAACCAGACAATTCTATGATTCTGTGACTTCATAACATTTTAGGGTTTTGTCATTTGTTGACATCTGAGACACCAGAAATTCCTTCAGGGTTTCCTATCCTCCTGCTCCATGCTGGAGCACCTGTCACCAGATCTCCTCTCAGGAAGACCATTCAAGAAAATACCAACCCAGGAAAGGAGACCTTTCAGCCAAATAAAAACTTGCACAGAAGACATCTACTTTCCCAGTGAAAAACTGGAGGTTTTAGAAATGGAAATACTGCAACCTCAAAACTGCCAGACCCAAATGGGTCTTGGTCCAAACCTAGAACCTCTTTAGCCAAAAAATACTGAAAATGTTGCTTTCTTCTTTGCCAAAACTCAGAAAAAGCTCACACTAATTTGCGCTATTTCCGTTTGCTCAGTTATTTTCAATCAAAAACCAAAATCTCCTGTACAAACCACTTCTAAGCAGCTCTCCTATTACTCACAGAAACTGTAGCATCTTCTGGCAAGTCATTCAGGTTAACATGAAGAGGTCCAAAGACACTGAAGGGGTGAAACTGAGAGAAGGAAACACTTGCTATAAACTCTTCAGCATTTTAGTATTTGTCCTTGACTTTTTAACACAGCAGTAAAGGAAGGAAGTGGAAGGGACAGATTGCCATTTGTGCTGTTTTATACTACAGCTAATTTTCTGAAATTCGTGACCAGCATTGACACTGAACTTGCCTAAAGAAGGTGGGACTTTGCTGTACCACAAAGTGAGAGACTCAGCAAAAACAACAGCTTGCTATTCTTCCTGCTTGCCCCCTATCACAACAGACTTTTCTGTCCCCAGTACCTCAATTAAAGCTAAACCCCAGCTACATCCTAATCCTATAGCGGACCAAGACTGCAATGTACACCAAGCCCCTTCTGACTTCCCAGACTATAGCTTCCATGGAAAAGAGGAGCCACTGCAGTGTTATTTGGGCCCCAAACACCCAGGTAAGCTGCATCAGGCATCAAAGATACATTTCTAGATATGAGCACCAAAAAATACCTCCCCAACAGCACAAAGTCTGTTGGAACCCAGGAGTGACCCATACTCCTTATTTGCATTCTCCCCTGTCATTTCTCTCTTGCTTCCTTCCTCTTTCAGAATGAGTTAAGCAACAGCACTCATCAAAGTGTTACCCGGTCAAGCCGTATGGTAGGATCTGGTCTCATACCCAGGTCTTGCACAGGAAAGCACTTGTAGCGATAATGTTTGCACTGGAAGAACGATGTTTCACCTGCAAAATTAAGAAATGCCAGATTTACCTTTGCTTGAGCAACTTTAATCCTTTCCTTTCTGATTCAACCAGCTGATACATGGAATAAAGCCAGATTTGCCCACATCTGTGCCGCAGATGACAGATAATTTTATAGGAGAGAAGCCACACCTGGAGCTCAAATGAGGCACAAGAATGTCAGGTGAGAGCCACCTCTGAGAAGACAGACTATGTCTATACCAAAGAGTTAAAAAGCATGAGGAACTTCTCTGCCTCCCCCAGGCCAAGAGGCACAGCCTGGCTCACATACAGGCTGCTAACAGCCACTTCCCTCTCAATGGTCTGCCCGTGACCATCCCACCAAGTGCTAGACCATGTGTTTCTCCTCTACCCTACCTGGTGCACCACCATCCCTAAGATACAGCAATTAATTCTGCACAATAACCTAAGGACGGTCCCAAATCCCACCAGAGTGATGTTTCTATAGCAGAGTTCCTGAGGAACAGGAGGTGTTGCATGCCCTGAGGTGGGGCAGGCACTGCAGGAGCTGAAGGCTAATGCAAATTGGGACTGTACAAGAGTGCTGGCGGGAACCTTTTGCAATTCTGGTTCATTTGTGGGACTGGCTGGGAGCAATCCTAAGGACAGTCATCCCCAGCTTGTTCCCTGCAGTGTGGGTGGTCAGAACTGATGTTTAATTTGGTCCCAGGGCCCCTTTTATTTAGAGATGTGGGAGCATGCTCAGGGATTGTGTACCACCTCAGAAGTCACTAAGCAGGGCTGTACAGAAACAAAGACAACACTGGCAACAGTAAAATCTTCCCCACATCTGAAGATAAGAACCTCTGATGCTGAAGCAGTGAGATATTGTCAAGCCAGGTTTTGGTTTACTGTTTCCTCTCTTGGGAAAATAGTTTGTAACTAGCTCAATTTATACACAGGTATATACCTAAATCGATTTTATTCTCCATTATCCCTTCATAAGCCCTTTGACCATGCTTGTCACACCACTGCTTAGTCTTGGACAGCACATGTTGCTTACACATGCTCTTCATTTTCCACTTTTCCTCTTTGATAATCTTCTCTGCCTTTGAGCAGCCAGGCAGAGTACTGGGTCTCTCCTCCTCACAAAGCCTCAACTTATTCAGGAACCTTCCTCCGTGTGCAGTTCTTGTTATGGCACCTTGTTGTCACTGACAACAGGGTACAGCAAAAGCATGAAACCATTTACCATTTATTAACAGATCCCAACAGAAATGATTTTCCTGTTTGCATACAATGTGTGTCTTGCCCTCTGGCTTTTCTATTGCATCACTGCTGTCAGTGAAATGTGGAGCGAACTATGTGTAATAAGGCTCATGGCCCAGCCACATCACAACAGAAATGACATTCCCATGCAGACTCATCCCCTTCAGAAGGCAAAACTGAAAATAGCAATCTGTTTTAAATCTCTAAAAACGTAAGTATTAGAGACCTTATGAGAAATCTGAAAACATCATTTTCAGCTCTCCGAGCCACGCTTCCTGCCTGACCTCAAAGCAATATAAATGGAGCTGGGAGCTGCTTAGAGATTATTCAGCAAAGGAATATTTACAACAGGTAATTTTATTTAACCTAAGCTTCTCAAGACCCCTTTCAATTGAGTAAAAATACTTTTTGTGTTGGACAGAAGTGTAGCATTAAGTTAGGTAAAAGCACCAGCTGACTTTGCAAACCCTGCATACCCAGCAAGTTACCTGTGATAAAACAAGTGGATCCTAAGTGTGACCCGGCATTTATGTCAAGCCCCAAACTGGTCCTCAGTGCAAAGTGTTCTAAGTATTTTTGCTACTTTTGTGAGACTCTACCCCTTGGCTCAACCCCTTCACAGGGTTGTTACCAGTGGCACAGAGTCTAGTTGGAGGCCTGTAGCCAGTGGTGTTTCCCAGGGGTGAGTACTGGGTGCAGTCTCGTTCAACATGTTCATCCAAGACTTGGATGAAAGGATGGAGTGTACACTCAGCAAGTTTCCTGATGAGACAAAATCAGGAGGAGCGGCTGATACACCAGAAGGTTATGCTGCCATTCAGCAAGACCTGGAGAGGCTGGAGAGTTGAGCAGAGGGGAACCTAATGAAGTTCAACAAGGGCAAATGTGGAGTCCTTCAGCTGGGGAAGAATAATCCCAAGCACCAGTAAAGGTTAGGAGTTGACTTGCTGGAAAGCAGCTCTGTGGTGGAAGACCTGGGAGAACTGGTAGATAACAAGTAAACCATAAGCCAGCAATGTGCTCTTGTAGCCAAGGCCAATGGTATCCTAGGATAAATTAAGAAAAGCGTGACCAGCAGGACAAGGGAAGTTCTCCTCCCTCTCTACTCTGCTCTAGCGAGGCCACATCTGGAGTACTGTGTCCAGTTCTGGGCTCCGGTTCAAGAGAGTCAGGTAACTACTGGAGAGAGTCCAGTGGAGGGATACAAAGATGATTAGAGGACTAGAACATCTCTTTGACTAGGAAAAGCTGAGAGCCCTGGAGCTGTTTAGCCTGGAGAAGGGAAGCCTGAGAGGGGAGCTGATGAATGGTTATAAATATCTAAAGTGCAGGGGTCAAGAGAATGGGACCAGATTTTTTTTCATTGGTTCCCAGTGATAGGACAAGGGGCAATGGGAACAAACTGGAACCCAGGAAGTTCCACCTCAACACGAGGTAAAATTTCTTTGCTGTGAGGATGACAAAGCTTGGAAGAGGCTGCCCAGAGAGGTGGTGGAGTCTCCTGCTCTGGAGACTTTCCAAACCCACCTGGACACCTTCCTGTGAAAGCTGTTCTAGACAAACCTGCTTTAGCAGGAGGGTTGGACTCAATGGTCTCTAGAGGTCCCTTCCAACCCCTCCCATTCTGTGATTATGTGAACCTGATCACTACAAAAACTAAAATAGTTTGCCAGCCAGGAATAGTAATAAAGTACCTTTATATCACATGAAAATTCTCCCTATTGACCTAGCAGGATGAATATGTCATGTATGATTGAAGTAAGTACCAACATTGCCTCTTTGCCAGGAAACAAGGAAAACTGCAGGTCCCCGTGGAAGTCCCTCCAAGCATAGGGCTGTCACAGGTGTCTGGATGTGCTGGTGTCTCTGCAGATGTACCTGCTCTGTGAAATACAGCAGACAGACAGAAGACAGGGTAGACTCCAGCTCCCCAGAATAAGTCAGAAAGGTAGAAATAGTCACATTCCCCATCTCTAGAAAGCCTGGTCTGGCTCACTACATGAGCTGCACCATGTGCTGTGTGTCTAGGAGAGCCCTTCTTAGCTGCTTCATGAGGACGATCTCCTTGCAGACTCTCCTGGAAGCTTAGCTTATCTGCATTTCTAAGATGGGGTTAGTTTGCATGTCAGATGAGGATAAATATTATTTTCTTTTCTTCCTGAAGCCATGAACTCTTGTTTTCCTGACCCACACAGCTGCCTCAGTCCTGAGGCTGGCATGAACCTGCCTTGCTGCTTCTAGGTCCCAACCCAATTTATTCCAATGGGTTTGTACCTGTCTTACACAGGAGGGCAAACTGGTGACTTTAGCATCTGCCTGGCAGCAGAAACTCCTTTTCAGTAGCTAAAAAAAGCTCACTGGAAGTAAAAATGCCATAGTTGTACACCAGACTTGCTAAGAGCTGTCTCACTACTGACTTCTACATGGTCAAACCATAGACCATGGGACACTGCTTTGTACCTGAGGCTGAGAGAACATTTACAGATCATTTGGAGCAGCTGCTCAGCCAAACCAATAAGTTTTTTTCCTAGCCACACAATAAATACATATTTTTAGCAGCAACAAAAATAGATTTCAATGAATGCCTTTTAAAAACAGATAGCATTTCAAATCCCTCTTTGATATTTAACAGGGATAAAAAGCACTGGGTTTGCACTCCTCGTAGTGTGAGGACCCTGAATGCCATGACCACATCTGTCAATGGAGGATTGCATAACAAAATACAAAATAAACATCATGCAGAAATACCATTAACTAAGGGAGAATTCTTTTGGCACAGGAACATTCTGGACCATAACAGTGTTGCAAATCAGGCTGTTCATGGAGGCCATTCATTCTGAGGATACATTCATACTCATCTTTCCCTTTGAGCCATCAGAAGCCAGACACACTCTGATCATGCTGCAAAGCCCATCTCCCATTTTGCCAGGTGTTAGGGAAGGACAAGGTGGGTGGGAGACTGATGCTCTTGATGTGTTTTTCTCTGCAAGACTGTGTTAGCCGGGAACAATGGTAGTGGGAAGTCAGTCTGTTATCACAGCCCTGTACTGAAAACCAGAGGAACTATGGCAGAGTTTGGAGTAACATGGAAGAGTGAAACTATACTATTTGAGGGCAGACTGACAGTGTCATGTCATCTTTTGATCCTTGAGCTACTTTTTTGAAATCCATGTAGGAAAGCATTACCGTAGGAATAAGACATCCTTGCAGTGATAAAGGGAGGTGGGTCAGCTGTCTTAAAACCTTGCTTTTCAGCAGTGTTTTGGGATTACAGTTATTCTCAATTTAAAAAGTAGCTGCAGAGAAGCAAGATGGGCTTCAGGACAGTGCAATGCAGAGCAGATATCCCAGGACTAACTGCCATTGAGGTAGCACCGAAACTGGAGGCAATATAAACACATCAGTTTGATGTTACATCAGAGAGAAATAGCCCTGCCAAGAGACCCATGAGCCTAGAGTCATGCTGGGAGGACACACGGGGTCACTTGGTGTTCAGTCAAAGATTTCTACATCACACTCTGTTTGTCTGTCCCATGGGGGAGGTAGGAAAATGAAGATGATGAAAGGGATGTGACTCTTGCAGTCATCACAGCTTTCAGGCAAAGGTGCAGAGAAACTTGCTCCTCAGGACACCTTTTGTGCATAGGGGCTTTAGGCTGAAGAAAATCTTCTGCCCATTTGATAAGGAGTTACCCTCTACAACAAAACCCACAGAGACATTTTAGAAAATGCAGGGTTTTTACCAGCATGTGACAGCATCCAGAGTGCCTCTGGGAGGTGAGGAGCTGAGATGTGTGCTGCACAGAGAGGAGCTGGTGGGGAGGGCAGGGGCCACCACCCGAGCTCTCCCTCTGCCCTGAGCAAAGTGAGGAAGATGTCTGAATTAATGGTCTGGTAAATACCATAGGTAAATATTGTATGGAAAGTGTTCTTTCCAATAGACAAAGGAGAACCTCCTGAAGCAGGACCTCTCAGGGACTTCCCTGGCTTGCAAGCATGGACACGTCTCCATCTGCACACACGCACATAGATGCACGTGCAAGAGATATATTTATACTCACATACACATACACACAGAGGTGACTATATATACACACATGAACGTGTGTGTGTATATGACTGGCCTTGTGTCTGTGCATATATAATTTATTACGTCCTCGCTGTATTTTTGACATTTGTTATGACATCTATAATTTGTGGTCTGAGAAGGCTGAGCCATGAAATGTGGTGAGCCAAACTGGTTTGAATGTCTTCAGTGGAAAACTGGGTGTTGATTTAAAAGAAATTAAAAAAAAAAAAAAAAGTAACTTTAAAATCAGAAAAATGAAAACTATCTTCTTTCAATTTCTAAGTTTTCATGTTGCAAGGGGAAAATATGCTCTTTTGCACACTTTCTTTTTTTTTTTTTCTTCAGCCACTGACCAAAGGCAGAAAAAGAAGCAAAATCTAAGAAGCAGACATAAGGTTTGGTCTTGGCTATTTTATTTCTCCACTTTCTTCTTTCATATGCCTAAATGAAAAATAGGAGGTGATATTTTAGGAGTAACAGAAAGCTGGCCTGCCAGTTTGTTTTCTTACCATCAGAATGATATCATGTTTTCCTAAACAAAAATAATTCATGAAAAATTTCCAACAAAAGAAAAAGTCTCTCAGTTTTTTTCCATGAAAAGAGTGTTTACTGAGCAGCATTGCTGCGATTACTCTGTGCTCTGACTACCAAGGAAGACATCACAGGAAGCCTTCAGATAAGTGGGTTGAATACTGGACTGGAGATGATTAACACAGCTTGTGGCATCCAGGTGTCCAGCATTCACAGAAGCGTCCAAGGGATTTGCAGCAAGAGAAAGCAGTGATCATACCTTTTCCCATCATCTGCTCAGGTCTTCATGCCATATATGAGCACCTTCCAAAGGAGAAACATAGAGGTACTGATGAACATCGATTGGGTCCCAGCCCAGTCCCTGTGAAGAAATCAACATCAACCTCTGCTGCTCCTGGAGGATGGGAGGGCAAAGACAAATGATTTGTACACACCTGAAAGCAGCAAGGCTTGTGGTCATTCTGGGCTGAGTTCTATTTTCTTTGGAGGACACTCAAGAACAGTCCAGCTCTTTCACAAAGACAAAGGAGTGACAACAGGCAATGCTATCATCCCTAGAAAGACCTCATCATGATTTGGGGATGTGAAGAGTTACTTAGAAACAACGCGATCCTTTAGAAATCCCAACACCAACCCTTTGGGCAAGGTGAAGTCCTCCCAGCTGCACCACAGCATAAGAGGCCAGTGGGAGGAGCAGAGAAGAGGTGAGTGGTGCTGAGGGAGGTATGTATTCCTCTCCCACACCACTGGCAGCATTTTAGCACTGATGCTTTTAACCTCGGAACAGCTCAACCATTATTGAGCAGGAGGTGGAAAAGCTGACAAAGCTTGGATGAGACAGAACACCCTGTGCCATCAGGCAAGGCAGAATAAAAATATGACTTTAAGAGGAAAAAAACCTACTTTAGCAATGTATGAGCCCCCTTTCTTCAGCAAGAAGAGATTTTTTTTTTTCAAACTAATCCCTATGTATTTGAAATGAAAGACAAAGAAGCTCATCTCACCTAAGACCCCTTCATCCAGATGCCAAGCATTGCCTTTGTAGCTTAATATTTGTGTATCAGTAACGTATTAAACATCAAGGCACTGTGGTGTTAGGCATAATAAAATAGTTATTTATCTGCCAGAACCACAAAATCTAGATTAATAACTCCAGAAGTAAAGTCACATTGCTGGGATCGTAGGTGGGAGAAAAGAGAAAATACACAGGAACAGTAAGCACACAAAAGCTTTGAATTTTCATTAAATTAAGTTTTTTCTCCTGAATAAAGTTCTTGAAGGATAAAACCACTTTATTCATTACAATTGATTTATAAAGCCTTTTATTATGTTTTGCTTAACTACAGAAGTTTTATTTTTCTCTTTGAAAGAAAAAGCTCTGTAGGAGAAGAGAGTCATGTTCATATCCTCTCATTTCAATATCTAATTCATCTTCTGTTCCTGTTTTCACATCTAGGAAATTAAAGTACAAGAGCCCAGAGAGAAAATGACATTCACAGAAAAGGATATCCTTGCATTCCTGGTCAAAAGAAGAAGGACACATACTAATTACTGAATTACAATGAGGCTTTTTACCACCCTCTGAATCTCTAAGAGGAATAAAATATACACCCCAAATCAGAGCTGAGATATCAAGTAATCAGCCAGCTTTGTTCAGGCACAACAAGGGCAGATGAAAGTAAAATGTCTGAATTCTTTCAAGTGAGGAAAAACTTTAGTCTTTTTCCTAAGGGGATAACAATCAAATTGTTATGGTTTTGTTTTTAGTTTGGCTCCTTCGATGGGCAAACTTATGTAGAGATTATCATGGTTTGTACAGACATTTCAGCTCACACTGGCCAAAGCCCATGCTGCAAGATGGGGACCCAATTAACAGCTGTTCTGCTGTAGGATCTCTGCCACCCAGTGAAACTCAGAGGAGATGACACTTCCTTCTTAAGTTTTACCAGGACAACACTGAGCACAGACTCCAACCTAAGGAGGTCCCATCTTCCTTTCATCATTCACCTCATACTGCATCAGGGCTCCTGGGGTAGGTTTTCAGCAGCTCCATGGCTCAGCTCTTGCAGGTAGAGCTGCATGTTCCCATCTCTCCTGGGCACTGTCAGGCAACCGTGGCTATGTGTTGAACTCCAAAACATGCCTGCACAGTCACGTTGTAGCCTGAGGTCAGTGTGATCCCTGGGAGTCAGTGGACTCCAGGATGCCAAATGGCTTTGGGCAGTTCACAGCAGCAGTGGCACACCAAAGACCCTGGAAATGCAACACCTGGGGCAGATATGTCTCAGAGTTGGATTTAGCAGCTGACCTGGGTTCTGGAGAGGGGGAGGTTCCTTCTCTGTTTCCATAATTCATTTCTCCTGTGAGACTTACTCAAGGCAATACTTTCTACCTGAAGTTGTGGGGCTTTGCAGCTCCAAAGGGAATATAAGACTTTTGTTTCTGGGGACCATGTCATGACAAACTCCATAATGGAGAAGTAATGACTTTGGAACAGGTTTATTTAAAAAAATAAAAAATATTACCAAAAAAAAAAAAATTTTATATCTGGGCCCTTATCCAGGTAGAGATCTTAGCCTGGCATTCCAGCTACATTCTTTTTGTTATTAAAATAATTTAGGATACCAGGCAGCCTGCTCTGCATTCAATCATGTTAGCCCACGCTGTGTCAACTTGAATTCTGCCTGTGGTGATAACAGTTGAAAATCTGATGGGCCAGATACCGAACTGCCAGAATCGGTGTTGCTCCTTTACAATCAGTGGGGCTTTGCCAATTTACCCTTGTTAAAGATCTGGACCTCTACTTCTAGGCAGGCATTTTTCCAGACAGCAAAACAGTCTCCTACCTCTTTGGCAAAAGAAAAATTAAAGGAACGATTTAGAGATACTTTGGAAAGTGACATGACCACGATAATGCAACTTGAAAATTATGTTCTTGGCTTGTTTTCAGCTACTTGAAACCTAACTAGAAGCATGTCCAGGACCTTCAAATGCAACCAATAGATAAAATGTGGTACCATTTTGAATTGTATATTCCACCAACTTCCAAAATGAAGGTCACTATTTGTCCAATTGAGTAAATTAAGTTGTCTTAACAACTCTGTAGTAAAGCCCTTTCTGATGAAAACACCAACATTTGCATGTGTAAACAGCCACATAAAAATATTTCACCTTCCATTCAATTGCTTTTTCAAGACTAAAATAAAAAAAATAATTAAGTTCATCTTTATGGCAGAAAGTCCACAAGCTTTTGGAAAGGATCCTTTAGGTATTTGGCACTTGGGGCAGCTTAGCTTTATCCTCTGCACCATCCTGCTGCAGCTGACATGATGAGAGAGCAGGACAGGGTAGTCTCTTCCCCATACACGTTAGTTACTTCTGTATCTGAGCAGGCATTTCTCCTGGCCTTCCTTGAGATGAATCTACAGCTCTATGAGAAGGTCATTACTCAGAGAACTAGTCAAAAATGGGTCACACTGCTTTCACCAAGAGGCAAAACCTGAAAAGTCTTTGTGGTTATATCTTGCCATCTGTCACTACAGAAAGGAGGGGGGGAAAAAGAGTGGAAAGAAGGGACTTTGAACTTCAGGGAGACTTACTTTCCACTGAAATGTGACAGATATATTTTTTTTATTTGAGAAAAGGGAAAGATAAAGCAATACACTTCCTACAAGACTAGTCTTATCAAAAGGTTTGAGGTGGTTATTGCTGTAGCACATGAGCAAGGACTCAACAGTGGCCACAGTTATCTCCATGCTGCTTTAGAACTGAAGGACTTGAACTCAAAATCCACAACTCTACCAGTAAAGAAAAGGCCCTAGGATTCATCTATAGTTCTAAAAACGAACACCAGAGCACAGCTCACTTTCATTGAGCTAAACATCCTTCCCCAAGGGCTTCACTCATAGCAGTCTCTGCTGTGCCACAAGCCATGACCATGTGCTGGCAGGAACCCCACTAGTGAGATCCAGCCAAACCTATGTCAGGGAACATGCCAATAATTCAACAGCATGGACAGTCAAGAGACCATGCTAAAGCCTGTACCTTCAGGCAAGGCTGTTTGTTTCAGCAGTGTAGACCTGGCCAGACAGGACAACAGCAATCTGGTCAGTCTGTATGCATGTATGTGCATGTATACATGCAACACTGACTTTGAGAGTGACAGTCCTGACCAACACCTGTAGGCACTGCCACAGCTAATAAAAACACTGAGTGTGCACTGGAAGAAGTATTTGAATAGTTGTATCCAACCATTTCCCTAACAGAGAGGACAGCACAGCTTAAGACGAGTCACGTTGTTTCAGCTTTTGAATGTCACATACTTACAGAGAATAAGTTGTGGACTTGAAACACTCCTTCAGTTTCCCAGTAAGGACAAATCTGAGCCAATCACAACTCATACAGAGATGAGTAGGAAAAAAGGCATCTTAGATTAAATAATAGCACTCAGTTTCTTAAGTTGTGCTTTATTCCCAGTTCCTCAGAGCACAAGTATGGCTTGAGAGATGCAAAGGCACGGTGAGATCTTCAGATCAGCCTGACAGAATTTCTCTTGGGAAGGGTCACCTCCGGCAGGGTTGGGAGGAAGGAAGTACAGCAAAGCCACCCATTAGCCCCAGCTACTGGTGCAAGCCCTGCTCTGAGTTAGCAGCTGCTAGAGCTGTAAACAGCAAACCAAATGATCTAGTTTAATCAAGTAAGCTGGGCAATATCCAGCAATTCTTGCTTTTTTTCAGGGAGCAGAATGGAGCTTTACACCCACCTTCTTCTTACTCCTCCTATCTTTAACTTCTGCAGTGAACTGCAGACCCTGCTCTGACAGTTCAGCTCACAGAGCTAAACTGAGGCAGTGCTGTGTTGTAGGTTAGTCCTCATGCTTCGGCAGAGATCAAGAATCCTTCAACTTCTTTATTTGCTCTGAGGGACTTTCTGTTTTGTTTAGCTTTCAGACCATTGATGGCATTTAAATGCATCCACCACAATGAACTCTAAGATTCAGGAAAATAACATTTTCTTAAGCATCCCAGAAGACTGCAATGATTATATTAAAATTTCAATCACGAGCTCCTTACTTTAAAATCACAAAGGATTCACTGTGCTAGAGAATTTCACAATATGAAGCTCTTTTATAAATTTTTGTCAGATAGCAATTTGCTGTCTGGGAAATGTAAATCAGTTATTAATGAGCCAAATTCCTAGCATCAAACCTGGTATCTATAGGCAGGAAAGAGGCAAAAATCTTTCACAGGCGTATAGAGTTCTATAAGTAGTAGCCTGAACAATTTTATTCCCTGTTTCCTGAATTGAGAGACATCATCTGTTGCACGTACCGTCGAACAACGGCATCTCATTGTACGGTAATACCTCCACCTGAGCCACACACAGCATTCTAGGGCTTTGGAAGCAATGATCTGCACATTAACAGTTAAAACACTCTTCTGAAAGATGGATTCATTGTACCTTACACTTTGTAACCAGAGACTAGATTGTTGGTTCAGATTAATGGAGTTCAAATACGGGTTTAAGTCTAGGTGAGAAGACAGCCAGGTCCAAAGCAAGTAGCGAGGCAAAGTATACAGGATCCACTACAACCACACAGGGTCCTCAACAGCTACAGTCACAGACCTGACCTCAACATCTACCCCAGCAATCCTCTCCTGACCTGAGACTCTGTTCTGAATTTCAGAGCTTTTCCTTGAATATGCGATTGCACAAAAGAAAACTCTTGGATTTTAGCAGCTTCCATATGTCAGTGATCCTAGCTGAGCTCAAATACATTGCTAGCTGTGCTTAAAATCTAATTCTGCTGCTTTTTTATTCTGAGTGTATTAAAAAAATCTATTACTATTGCTAAAGGCTGCAAAAAGTGGTAAGTAATAGAGAGGATTCTAGGGAAGAATTTGCAATGCATCTAGAAACCGAGCATTTAGATTTGAAATCCCAGCTCATTATTGAAATTAATTCTCTGCCTACAACTCTTTGCTAATGCCTTCATAGAAAACTACACAGTTTGCATCACTGTGAGATTACCCAATTCTTTCACTTGCGCAATTGTTCCAATAATCAAGAGTGGACTTAGCTTCTGCAGGTGCAAGAGCATCTCCAAATAACACAAATGATTCAATAACTGAAATGGACCTTATTTGTGGGAGAAGTAATTTACAGGCTACTGGTTCTTCCGCTTACTGATTTTTTGAGCAGAGCTTAAGAGATTTGAATGGAATTGCCACAACGATTTAAATTTAAATGTAGGGCAGAGGCAGATAAACTGATTAATTAACTGATCAATTCCATAAGGAGCTTAAAGCGCATCTTGCAATTTACAAAGGAAGGCGTGGGATGCAGCGCTGGCTTCACAAGGGTTTCTCCCCACGTAGGAGTGTGTCCCATGAATAAAGTGGTTTCATTTCCCTCCCATCAATGATGCAGCTTCAGAGGAGTGCAGATGGAGAGTTTGCCTCCTGTAGCACCATGTGTCCTCCATGCCCAAGTTTGCCCAAAATACAAAGAGCAAAACCAGATGGGGAGACAAAGATCTGTTGTTCGAGGCTCTCAAAGGACAGCTTCAAACCGCAACTCCTTCCAGTTGTCGGCATGCAGGCGTGAACTCTGAGATGGGATATGTACAGTACAGCTGTCTCACTTGCACACAAGCTGTGGCGTGTGTTTGCAAGTCAGTTGGGACCACATCCAGACCATCTCTTCTAGGTGCCTGCCTTTGTTACCATGACAACTAGTAAGACAGTGATGGGCAATTCGGGCTCCCCACGCTCCATGGCTGCCAGACTCTATTCCTTTTATAGGCAATGGAGAGATGTAGGCATCTAAGTTAGGCACCTAAAATCAACATGCTGACTACACCCACACACACTCCCACCCCCAGCCAGCTGCTAGATTCCTGGCTGGTCCCTGCAAGCGAGAGGGACCCACTACATGCTCACCACTTCTGAACCCGCTTCCTCATTTGACTTCCTCTTCCAATGTGTCATTCAGAAGTGACAATGTGACATCTGGGATATGGTCCAAATCCACCCATTTTTTAAGTCAGCAGCAGTTAACCGGAGCTTTCTGCTCGTCATTGTATCAGAAGCATTCAGATTTCTTTGCAGTTGGGTAGAGAATAGTAAATGCTACCATTGCATACAAAATGAGTTTTTTCATTAATTTTCAGGTCTTTCATCCTGGAAATGTACTCCACATATATGGAATCAGGCAGACCACCTTTAAGCTTCAGAATAAAGATGGAATGTTCAGGAAAAAAGAAAAAAATAAAAAAGCAGTTATCCATTTCAGTCAAAACTGCTGTTAAGTACAAGATTTTGAGACAACTTCTCCTGGAAGTAAAAGAAATCATTCTCAGCAGCTACTCATGTAAACTCAGATGCATTTCAGGTCAGTTCATACTTCCTGGAAAGACATCAGGCCTCTTCCCATCTTCAGTAGCTCTTCCATTTTTATGGGTTCTTATATACAGATATGTAGGTCCCCATCAGACCTTCAGCAGTATTACTAGTATCAGTCCTGAGGTATTTCCTTTTCTCTGCAGGTGAAATACATGCAGTGGAGTGTCTCACATTGGCAACCTGTGATTTTTCCTTGTTGGACTTGGAGGTTTCTGTCTTCTTGTTGTTGCACAGGCCTTTCTATGAGCTGTTTAATTTTTCAACAGGCACGTTGCTGTGCATTTATGATAAGAATGGACAGAGAAATGACCTAGCAAAGAAATGGACCTCACACTTGGAGCAGAACGAGGCACGATTTCTGATGTGCCTTAATTCCTGGAGGACCTCATCCCAGATGTTCAGATAACAGGCTGAAGCTTGTTCCATTGGCCAGGAATTTCATTATTCCATCAGAGTGAAATCTGTGTTAAGGGTGACCACCTGGGAACTTCAACAATTCAAACAGCCTTCAAGAATATGCAGAAAGGGAAAGTTTAGGCACCTCATTCACACTGACTTCTGTTAGGATTCAGTCCTACCTCCTCACTTGACCCAACCGAAAGCTTGGTAACTTGTCTAACCTCAGGGTCTTCCCAGCTGCCCTTAGAGAAATATGGACTTCTTTAGGGAACAAAGAGAGGAGATGCCTCTTCCTCTACCCACTGACTACAAAGAATTGGCTTGCACAAGATGCCCAGTGGTTTGGCAGCTAAAGGAGGAACGATGAATCACAGAAGCACAGAATCGTTGGAGTTTGAAGGGACCTCTAGAGATCACCTAGTCCAATCCCCCCAGCAAAGCAGGTTTGTCTAGAGCTCATTACCCAGGACTGCATCCCATGCTTGGAGGCAGTGGGAATTAGGCACTCTGTAGAAGTCAGGGAGCTCAGTATCTATCTGGGCCTCAGCAGGAGATTTTGAGTTGAGTTTGGTTTGATGATCTATGCAAAGCCAGCGGAGAATGTGGAGGACAGGTCTGAGGTCCTCTGCAAAGCCTGTGCTGCTGCAGAGATCCAGTGCTCTGTTCTGCAAAGGGGTGGGTGCAGATGGCTTCATTCGTAGACCATGTGAACTACCACAGTCCATCCAAGACATGGTGAAAGCATGGATAACTAAAATTATTATTGATAATTGTAGAATATTATTGACAAGGGTGGGATGCAGGCTCTGGGCTAGCTCAAGCCCATGGGAAGTGTTATTCACAGAATCATAGCATCACAGAATAGATTGGGTTGGAAGGGACCTTCCTTTAAAGGCCATCTAGTCCAACTCCATGCAATAAGCAGAAACATCTTCAACTAGATCAGGTTTCTCAGAGCCTTGTCCAACCAGACCCTGAGTGTTTCCAGGGATGGGGCTTCTACCACCTCTTTGGGGAACATGTCCAACGTTTCAATAGTTATTCACTGGTGCTGTTTTGTGTAGGCAGGAATTCAAGCACATTCTTTAACTACAGGCAGATCCGATCAGTTCCAAACATGCCCTTTCTTCCAGCCAAACCTCCACTAAAGCTATAAAATTCACTCCCTCTGCTCACAGATACTCACTCCCTCTGCTCACAGATACTCACTCCCTCTGCTCACAGATACTCTTGCCTTGCTCAAATTCACCTTCAGCCAACCGCTCTTCACTTGTGGCTGAGCATTTCTAAGCCACAAGGTTACCAGGGTGATAGTAAATGCACTTGTGTCAATCCACTGCTGCTAGCACTTAGATTAAAATTAACAAAGCCTCTCACCTTCTGAATATTAGAAAGAGGTAAGAAAAGGACTGGTTCTTATCAGAATCCATCAACAAAACATTTAGTAATAGGGACATCATTTCCCAAACTGCAGTTTTCCCATTACTGAAGGATGCCCTTCTATTCTGAGCTCTTTATCCTGTGTGAGCTAAACCAATAATTTCAAATTATGTTTTCAAAGTCGTTTGCTGAACATCCGTGGGCCATTTTTTTAATATTAGCTATGTTCAGGAATTGCAGAATAAATGGAAGGGTAATTTGAAGACAGAAAAAGAAGAGGAAATATTTTGTGAACGTGTCAGTCACCCGTACCCACTTGCTCAGCGTGCAGGGGTCACTTTGGCACACCTGGACTGAAATCGGTGACATCCACTGCTTGAGTCAATATTCCCTGAAAAGAGTGGAGGCTGCCAAGCCAGGCTCTTTGATGTTGCCCTTTGGTCGATGTTTTGTTGAAATGTCATTCTCTTTGATATTTGAGGCAGATATGCAAATAAATTAAAGGAAGAGCTTCTGCTGAGTGCATGAAAATGGCACTTGTACATTTAAGTGGACATGGAAGTTCCATTTCTCCAGGCATTTAATCTGCAACGGACGGGGCTTTGTAACAAGATGCCTGTCATGACACAGGAACAAGCAGCTAAGGCAAAAGGCATAATCATCTATTCTAATGTGCAATTCCAAAATATAACCTTTCCCTTCGGTTCTTATTTATCTAATTGCACAGCCAAATTTAGTTGGTGCATCTGAAAGCATAATTAATTGCGATGCACTTAGTAACGTTCCATTCTGCACTGCCTGTAAGTCAAACTGCAGTAAGACAGATTTGATTTTTGGAAGGGTTTTCATCACACCATGTGTACTGAAAATAATTAGTGAGCCAGGAGGGTAGTTACTTTTATCCTGCTAATTGGATATACTGGTAGTTCTTATGCCCTTGTGGTCAGATGTTGGCCTCATTTGCACAGTTCCAACCAGTGGGATTACCTCACCTGGGTGGTCGTGTGTGTACTTGAGAATGTAATTCACTCTTTTCAGTTCTGTAGTAGCTGGACTGGTTTGTGTGCTCTTGCTCTGAAGGGAACAGACTTCATGTTGTCTTTATAAATTGCAGAAGGACTTAGGGTTGTGCGTGGCTCTCATAAGCCTTTGCAGCTACCATCAAAAGCATTCAGCCTGGACTGAAGTGACCTTCACCACCGATTTTCCCCATTTGTTATAGTCTTACAAGGTTTGGAAGAAAGTGTTTATGGAATGTGACAGTGCAGTTTCACAATAATTTGGTTTTGGCAGCAGTACCAGCTTAAGAAATTCCTCTCGCCCTTCTCCTGCCTTTGCATTACAGGTCACTGACCTCTCAGTTGTGCCAACACAACTGTTTGTAAAGCAGTGTGATGCCCTGGATGACTGACATAATCTAGGTTAAAATGTTGGTTTGGGGTTTTTTTCCCCAGCTTTTGCCTTTTACAGAGGAAAAATGGTGAAAGGGGAGGTAAACTTCAGTGAAAGAAGGAGTGGCTGGGGAGGGAACTATCTCAACAGGGATCTCCACTAAAGCCTTCAACGTTGTGAAACTGCTATTCTGAACCTGGCTTGATGGTGTCTGGAGGGTTTGGGGTTTTTTTTTTTCCAAGCAGAGATCATGCATACTAAGTAGAAGGAAAAAGATGGCAAAAAAAATAAAAATATGAGGCTCTTACACCTCATTTTCCACCTCAAGTGCAGATTAGTTGTTGGAAGACTACAATGCCCTCTGTCAATGGTTCTCAGACATGTTTGGAGTTTTTCTTAATCCACAGATATGCTCAGCCACTATCTTTCTCATCTCCTGATTTGGGAACTACTGCTCTGGCAGTTCAACCACATGGCTCTGCAGGTCGAGCCTTCAGTACACACCATGTGGATGAAGCCCTTGGGGATAGAGGAAGCAGAACCAACAAGGAGTTGGACAGGACAGGAATGGGGCCAGGGAGAAAGGATGCAGACGAGGTTCAGTTCAGGAGACAAGGAGCATTGGACTGCTAGAACCTGGAAGGTCAGGGATATCCTCACAGCTGGATGTCCTGGGAGAGAGTAAAGGTCGTGGCCAGGGATGGCTGACAGCTGACAGTGAAGCTGGTGAGATCCAGGAGCTCCGTGTACTGTGCTTACTAGAAGACTGGAAAACCTGAGATATTTCATCTGCTTTTTAGAACTCACCTCTTCTGAATAAGTGGAAGTAGACTGGCCATCTGAAATGTCCAGGAGGCGAGTTAACCAGAAGGGAAAAATAGAAGGAACAAGAAGGATGTGGAAGAAATATGTGGCTGAGGGAGTTAACAGTTTCAATTTGCTAGAAAACAGCTTTCAGTACAGAGAGCTTAAGAACAAATGGGAAGCAAGATCTTATAAAATAGCAATACTTGTTTTCAAGTACTGGTGCTAAGGGGTTTTTTTTACATTTTTCACTGGAATAAAACTTGACAAGTCCAAGAAAACATACCCGAGAAGATTTTCCTCAAAGCTTATGAGATCTTAGCTGGAAAAGGTACATAATTCCCCAAAAGAAAGCAAGATTGATTGCAGAAAGGAAGGAGAATGAAGTTTTGAAAACTCAGAGCAAGCATATGCTGTTATTTGGGTTTTGGTTTTTTCAATAGCAGCTTAAAATTGTTCAGAAGTCCAGAGACTACATTTTTTTATCCTGTTGATTGTTTGTTTGGTTGGTTTTTTACACAAGGGAAATGAAATCTCTTTGTCTTTGATTCTATTGCTGATGATTGTAATGCCATTTACAGAGCTCTCCGTGCATAAGCTATTTCCATCAGCGCAATAGGGATGTAATGAAAAGAGGGATGGATATTAACGTAGAGCTAGTTCCAGCCAAGTACATAAGCAATGGTGTGGTAGTAGCAGTACTGGAAGCAGTCATATTTCCTAGTTTAGTTCACTGCTGACATCCATTCAGAAATCATGAAAATTTTATTTATTAATCCAAAGTGTAGAAGGTTGCTTTAAATTCCAGGCTGAGTTCAGCTGGTGGAGGCACTAATTTTTGAAAGTTTAATGATCCATTTTACATACAACAATCTCTTTGACAGCTTTAGACACACTAGCTTTGAAATGCAATAAAATGCAATAAAATAAGGTACAATAAAATAGAATAAAATAAAAAAAATAATAAAAATACTAGCTGGAGGAGTAAGGGAAGGTGGCTTAGGAAACAAAGAAATAGCCTATTTTTTTCCAGTAACTAATTCAGAAGAATCAAGCTTAGCAAAAACAAGAGTGAGGTGAGCCACTTGCATATGATCTAACTAAGCTAACACCTTCTTCTGCTGGATTAGCAGTCAGAAAGAGGCCGTAGATTTTTAGAAAATACCAGATTGTCCATAATGACCCAGCAAATATTTTCCATAAACAAATGTCAGCCTCCTCACTGTGGATACTGACTTAAGAATTCACTATGGGCAAGTTGCAGAGGGTGACTGGCCTTTGGAGATACATGATGGTTACCCCCTTCCTTGACCTGAGTGGTAAAAAATTCTAGGGTTCTTCAGGGTCTAGGGCCAAACCCAATTTTTTAAAGCTAGCAGCAGGACTTGCAAATTCCCCCAACTGCCAAGTTTTCACCTGCAGTTTGGCAGGTATTACACAAGTATTTGCACCACAATAATGCATTTGCTTGTAAAATATTCCCATATAAATATTACTTGAAATACTGTTTATGGAAACCAGATAAAAGGGGTTATGAAAGCCAAAGTAGGTTTGCAAATCTTTGTTTGAAAATACTTTCTTCTACTGGATGAATAGAGAGGTCTGGTTCACCTAATGCTAGCACTCTGAAAGTTAAGTAGCCAGTTTAAGCATGTCATTTGAAACAACTTTCTGCAGATGATGGAGAGGAATAGGCACTGTCAGAGGGCAATTCATTCTGTCTCTCTTAGACAACCCTTAAGAGGATGATGAACCACCCCCTGGAGATACATGTATTTCTTGACTGCAAAGGGAGTACAGATGATTAGTTTGGAGAAGGCACTGCTGAGTCAGATTACTGACATTAATGACTTACCTTCAGTACAACTTTGTGGTAGAAATCAGCTGCTGTGGTCCCTTTTCGTGAGGCCAGCCATTCTGCATACACACCCATGGGGTAGCTGGCCCCAGTTCAATTGCAGCTCTGCTTTGGTCAGGACTTAAAGTTCTTCATAACAAAAAGGGGAGTTCTCCACTAACCAATATTCACATTTAGATCAACAACCATCCAATGAGACCTTGGTTTTTAATAGGGCCAAGGAGATGACTTTAAGCTTTTATGAAAAAAATTCCTATATTAAGACAGCACAAAAGACAACATTGTCGTGAACCAAACTAAATGCTGAAGCTGTGTCTAAACAGTGTCAGGGAGCTCACAAATATCAGAACTCACTTGTCTTTGCTGCTAAAACAGTCCCTGGTGTGGCTCATGCCCCTGCAAAATAACTTTCTCCATGGCCTGAATATGGGAGTTAGAATGAGCCAGGATCCATTCCCAGCAGGGAATTTGGATGCAATCCCTTACCGGAGGGTAAGAAAGCTTAACAGCATGAACACAGTTACTGTGTGCCAGATTACCCAAATGCAAGAGAACAGTGCTGAGAAGATTAGATATAGATGCAGCCCAAAGTATACTTGCAAAGTGCAGCCCACTGGGTTAGGCAGTAGATGTAATATTCCATGATTGAACTGGTATTTCCATACTTGTAGCAGATGTATTTTGATACAGAGCAGCAAAGCTTTTCTCAGCGCTCATACAAAAGATTCTTTTTCCATCAGCTTCCATTTTATGACTTTCCTCTTTACATTTTGTAACCTTACAGTGATTCAGCTTTGACTTACAAGCACCACTTCAAAAAGGTTCAGCTGTGGCAACCACCTTCTGGGAGGAATGATTACCACATAGCCAGCAGTTAAGGGTGGCCCCACAACTGCTTTCTGCAGTCACCTACAACAGGCATTTTCCAAAGAGGGCTAATGGACAATCCAATAGCAGCCTACTTGAAGGATAATTACCAAGATGATGAAGAAAAACTGCTTTTACTAGTGGCAGATTGCATAGCAAGGGGCCAAAACTGAAAATTACATCTTAAAAGGTTCAAGTAGGACATTAGAAAGGCTTTATCAACTTGGAAATATATGCAGCACTGCAACAGGCTATGGAGGCAAATTTTGAGGTCTCCATCTTAGAGACTCCTCAAGGCTTTCATGGAGAAAACCACAGTCAACCTATTCTACTACCAGTGATAGTCCTGCTTTAAACAGACATCTGGACTAGATGAGCTTGAGAGGTTCCTTCCAACCAGAATTTCTATGAAAGTCTGAAAATGTCTCTGAAAATTCTCCACTTGAGAGTGCTGTGTATGCTCCCTTCCAGTTCTTCCCTTCTGTGATCTGCTCAGGTCAAGCAGCAGCACCCAGAGGTCATACAGGAAGGATTATTTCCTCAGTATGCCTTCCTCTTCCTCATACTCCTTCTTCTGACCTCAGCAAAGCTGCATTTTAGGTTTGCCTAAAGAAAGAATGTGACCTTTTGACAATGGAGTCATCCAGCAATTTGTTCTAGTTTGAAGCTATTTCCCCCTATTCCCTCTTGGTTTTTCCCTCAGCCTCTTTACCACCAATGGGAAGGTTTGCTATGCCTGGAATGCAAAGTTTTGGTCACCACTCACTGCAATATAATCCCCAGTTCAACAACACACACCAGAAACTTGTGTTTTTTTCAGCCAGGAGCTGTGCTTTTCTCTTATGCAATGGGTTGTGCATAACTTTCTAAACATGTTTAGAAACAGAACTTTCTAAACATGTTTTCTAAGGGTTTTTAAGGTAGAAATGGTAGAGAAAGGTAAGTTTATTAGAAAATATCCGTTGCCTTGTGAAAAAGCAAGTATGCTGGGCTACAGTGATGGTGATGGCATCAGTAAACATATTATTAGTTACAAAGTTCATACATTTAACTGATATTATACATGTGTTGATTCCATTCATAAGTAAACACATATCCATACGAATCTAAATACAGAGAAATGTATGTTTACATGGTATATGCACATATAAGAAATCAACAGAAATATTTCTGCAGATTAATTGATTTGTAGGTATATGCTTTATGGTTATGGAGGGCAAAGGCAGGCACTGCGTAGTGATGCAGCACGTGCAGGAAGCTGCTTGATTCTGACTGCTTCACCTGCTCTTTCTACAATAAGTCACTTACACAGAATTCATACTGAAATTCAGCCTTCACATCACTGATATTTAAAACAAATACAGAATAAAATAACAACCTGCCAAGATTTCCTTTGTTCTGTTTCAGTATCTTGCAGTACCCCAGAAGTCAGGTAGTACTCAATATCCAATAATCCACCATGCACAGGTTGTTAATTGGCACTAGGATGAGTCCTGAGCTCTTACTCATAGCTGAGATCAGACATGAGTAAAAGATGAAAATTCTTTGCCTTACAACTCCTTTTCCCCCTAGAAATTCCCCAAATAAACCAGACATTATTTAAAATAATTATGGGTCTATCTTTATCAGAAGGAATGTCTCACAAACCAGCAATGGCGTTCAGAATAGAAGACACTTTTTCAGGTGAAAAATTTAGTAGACCTTAAAACTGTAATCTTATTATATATGCATAAAGCTTTGATAGATATTTTGAGCTAACATTTTTACTGGCCATAAACTATTATTCCCTGCCAGACTGTGATAGTTAGCCTGAAGGGAAAAAAATGTTTGGCTCTTAGAAAGCAAGGCACATGAAAAAAAACTAGTGGGAAAATGCTATTTTTAAAAAGACTCCAAGCATTTTTCTAATAGGTTTTGTTTAAAATATGTTGCGGGCATGTAGCACATGGTGTGTCAGAAAGTTTGGATTGGTGTTCCTTTGGGATGTCTTGCACAATTTGCTCTTGTTTTGGGGGTTTTTTTGGGGTTGTTTTTTGTTTTTCCCAATACTAAGATTTCTCAGAAAAGCAAATTACCTCTATTTAAGAAAGGAGGAAGTAATTTGATTTTACTCTTAAGGTTTTTCTTATTGCTAGAGTAAACAATAACGGTTTAAGTGGTTGAAATGAATGGTCAATTCAATTGTGTTCAATTCAGCAGAAAACCCAGGACATCCAGAACGAAGTTTCATGAGCAGCAATTTGATGGAGGACACCAGCAGTTGCTATGGCCTTTTCTATTTTTAAGCTGTAGGCCTTCCTTGCTCCTGACTTGTGGGCTACCAAGGACCTGCCTGCTGCCAGAAATGGGTCTGTCCAGCCCCACCAGCCTGTAAAGTGGCATGACATGAACTGCAGACATCAGATATTCAGGTTGGGATCCCTTTCCTAACCCACCTTCACTTCCCTTAATTCACAACATGGGTATTGCTGGGTAGCTGCACAGTTCTTGTTCAGCTTGTAGTGTCCTTCCCTGAAAGGCAACAGGGAAAAGATGACCCACCATCTCCAGTACAGGCAGGAGCAGCCCTGTGCCACTGGTCACTGTCCCTCTCTGGCAGCCCTTGGTCTGTGGAAGCTTCTCATGCTCTTTGAACACAGGCTAACACGTTCACACCACCTGAGCAGAAGCAACCAAGATCCACATTTTGGGATCCAGTGTTTTGTCTTCTCTTCCCAACTATGCTGCACCCTTCTAGGACACTTTGTGAGAACAAAACAGCACATGGCTTCATCAGCCTTTGAAGATGGAAGAAGGAAGAAATAGGTAGATATATATTCATATCACACATTTCTCTGAGTCCAGATGTTAAGGTTGCTTCCCCTCTGTACTAACTGCAGAGATAAGGGGAGATAAGGGGTGGGTGCCTGTGAGAGCCCACACTTGGTACTCATCACGAACAACACTGTGCTGTTCTCAGCATTGTCATTGGGTTGTCTGGTGAAGACATATCCTGGAGCGAGCTCGTCGTGACATAAAAATGACTCAGGACAGAAAGAGACACAAAAACAGCCACCTTCAAAGTCAGAGTCCTAACTGATTAAGAAAACAACTCTGGAATCCTGTCGTCATCAGCTGCTTCCAGTTACATCCTGCATTTCCAAAACATTGTCTTTCCCACCTCCAGACTGGATTGAAACACACAAGCCATAATGTAGAGAGCATGAAGGAAGAGTGGGGAATGAATGGTTAGTCCTCTCTGGAGGAACTGGTGGTACAGAAAATGGGAACAAGCCCTCCAGGAACAGCAGCTAGAGCTGGATTATGGTCCACGGGCATCTCAGTATCAAAATCTTCTATCAACTACTGTTAATTATGGGAGTACTTTTCCTTGACAGAAGCACTGTATCAAAAGGAAGTCTTTCCAGAGGAGAGGACCTTCCTCAGTCTGAGATCTTGTGAGTTTCTGGCGACTTGATTGATGTCCAGTGGTGAAAACAGTCAGATGCCAGAAGTGTTTTAGAAACCTGTCAGGAGACTCTTTGATCCCCTCTGGTGCTTGGGTTTCCTCAACAATATTTTGAGGCTTTAGCTGAACATTAGTGTTCTATACACACAGTGACACATAAACCCCATTGCTTAGTTTGACTCAGGACACCAACAAGAGACTGAAAGAAAGAATATGCAATCAGCTGGCTGTTTATTGATGTGGCCTCCTTATCCATAATCTCCACCCACTTCTGCACCCCATCACCATGAAACAATGTCCTATTGTATTCTTTCAAAACAGATAGTTCCTCAAAGACAGTCATTTATTTCCTGAAGCACAGGGATCTGCAGTTCTGTCTACCAGCACAGGCAATTGGTCAAGTTCCCATTTTATCCTATTCCAGCTTCCTTTGGTGCATTTGGTAACAGATAATCAAGTGAATCCCAACAGTGGTATTTAAACCTCTCAGAACCTCCCTTGTGTTCTGTTCTTCTAGATAATTTAATTCTGTGCACATATTCTCCCAGTATGCTCAGTATTAACATTGAAACAGATATTCCTCCCCTTCTTGCACATTTTTTAAACAGATGTTCCAATATCCTGAAGAAAACTGAACTATAAGCCTCAAGTATGTGTATATTATAATATAATCAAAACAGATTAGAGACAAAATGTTTTCCAGCAGCTACTGCTTGTCACAGAGGCAGAGGCAGTTGCATAAAAACTTTTGTACAGCACTCACTGTCATTTACCACCTTAATGCCAAGGGAGCCCAAAGCCAGGCGTGTCCTTTACTGCTTGCAGTGAAGTGGTGGACCCTCTGCCAGACAGCTACAGCCAAAGGATGTATGTATCCCATTGAGGCTTTCAGCTGAAAGGTCCTTGTTGGAGGGTCACAGCCTAACGCCATGGGCTGCTGGGTTTCTTCTATACCACACCACACAGTGTGCCAGGCATGCCACGGCAACATCAAAGCTCAGGACATAGGTGGCTGGCTTTGTTCATCCCCTTTCAAGTGCTAACAGACTGTTCTGCAGAAGTTTAGTCATTGTCCCAAATGGCTGTAGACTGGGTTTGGCTCTTAATTAATGTCTGTCACCTAGGAGGTGAATTTTCTGAGGAGAAGCCAGGGCACAAGGAACATGGCAGTTGCTGGGCCAGGCCATGTCCATCAAGCTGCACATACTGAAGCAAGATACCACCAGTGACCATTTTGGTTATTTGCAAACCAAAGCCCAGCTTCGATCATCACCCCAGACATTGTCCATCTATCCTCTGTCATGGGAGCAGTGAGTCTGCTGCAATCAGGTCAAGAAAAGGGCACAGGCATTGGCATCTAAAGAGAGTGCCCTCTTCCTAAGCCTGTGCTTCAGGCAAGATCCAAACCAACATTTTACATTTTGCTCCTTTCCTGGTGGAGAGCAAGGTGAGAGTAGTATTTTCTGGGTCTCATTTCAAAGCAGAAATCGAGTATCCTTAATGGAAGACATCCTGAATTAAGTCCTTCCATGTGTTTGACCCCAGAGGCCACTCTAAGCCTTGATAAAATCTAAAATTAAATAATGTCACCCACCACGACCTCGCTCTCATCCAAAGTAGATATGGAGCTTGCTGGACTGTCGTGTGCCATCTGCCCCTGCAAACACATCACCAACACTGTATTTTGGGCCATCTTCATCTGCTCGAGCAAAACCACTTAGAAGGAAGGACTTGTATTGTGGTACAAAGGTAGCAGATCTACCCTGGCCAAGCAGAAGCATCTGGTGATTCCCCAACACCTCCAGGAGAAGGGTGGGGGACTGGGCTTGTACAAGTTCAACATTTTCAGGTGTATCACAGTGTGGGAATCCTTGTTTCATGGCACTAGATGAGTCAGTTGTCTTTTGCAAGCTTATCAGTTTAAATCACTATTTTCCGGCATCTCAGCAGGGTTTGCTCAATATGAAAACAGACTACACAGGGCATTAATTCGTCTGTCCTGGAGCTGCTCCAACAAAATACAGAATTGCCAGTGTGTGAGAAAAATTCCCACCAGGAATGCCACTCTTTGAAAAATGTCTCTATTGAGTGTTGGTCTGTTGGGTTTTTTGTAGTGAATGGGTTTGTGCTCCATACCAAGCCATCATTTTTGCAAAGATCAGACCCTTTAAGAAAACATATCAGGATACATTAAAGTTCAGACTGCATTCTCCAATGTTCATGGCAGAACACTGCTCGTACTAACTCAAAACTCAGAAGTAAGTTTCCCCACAGGTTCCTCGATGTTTTCACACTTACTGAATGAACCTGGGCTGATGCATGGGTTTCCATAAAAATTAAGGAAGCATCTAATATTTCACATAAAATTAAACAGGCTCAGGCTCAAGATCAAGTCACCACCAGTGTGTTATCAGTTAGACTGCCCATTTTGGCCAGTGGCAGGTGTAAGGTCATCTGACTGAATTCTATTTTGTTCTGAGCTAAGGTCCAGCAATCAAAATATAGCTTGTATTTGTCAAAGGCTGAAAGTGTGTGTCCCCTAAACCATGACAGTGTGCTCATGGATGATTACCTTCAGTGACTTGCAGTAACTTGTTATGACACTGTTGAGTGGTGTTGCACTTGAGCCTCAAGTTTGCTTTGAGATTTTCAAATGTTTCAGCTGCTTGCAATGGACCAAATCACATACCACAAAAAGAAAAAAAAGCATTTAGACATTTCTCCAGCAAAGCAGCCCATATGGGCCCATCAACTCATCGACACATTTGAAGTCATACTGTTTTACAGAGTAAAAACAATTAGTTAAGGTTTCAGTTCTCATCTTCAGTCTGCTTTTTCAGTGCTGTGTAATCACACCCACATGCACTCATCTGCTCCTGGTTACGTGACCACACTGCCATTTAGAAGTTTCCTCCTCTCAGGCCACAGTGCTGGGCCAGCCAAAGTAGGGATGCTGGCGGTCTGAACAGCATGGGTCCAGCTGCAGCGTGAAACACATGCATTAGCAGCTCCCATGTGGCTATCTCTGCCCAACTCTAGCCCTCCTGGGACCATGCACCCTGGCCCCAGGGGTTTCACTTGATATCAGGGCCCAAGCTCATTCATGCATACTTTATCTCTCCCGCGTTCTTTCTTTTCCCCTCCAATTTCCAACACATGAGGAACAAATGTGCTCTGGGCAGCAAGCTTCGGGGAGCTCCTACCCTATTCAGATAGTGGAAAGCATGCAGGTTTTGGCATCTTGCCCAACAACAGACCCTCAGTGAGTAATAAATCCCCGTTTCCCCAAGACAGCCAAATCACTTGTCTTTTAGTGTCTTTTAATTTTTTTTTTCCCCCAAGACATTTCAAAATAAATAAAGACAGGTGCCAGAATCTATTTCCTCGTGTCTGTTAATCATTTTGCATTTATCATAACACAGGCCAGTGCTTTATTACATGGGCTGCCTATTTCCTCATTCAGGCATCCCAAATCTGAACCTCCAACTCTCTGCCTAGAAAAACAACTCCAGGGCAAAAGCAGAAAAGGTTTCCCTTTGCTATTTCAAATCCATTGAGCAAACACCATCAGCTTCACCTGTCCCAAAGGAATAAAATGAATTTAGTATTTCCTAGGATAAAGGGCTGCTGTTCAGAGTTCTCCCCTCTGCCAGCCCTGAGCCAGTAAAACCCAAGCTGGCCCCAGCAGTCCCTAAAGTAGTGTAAGATAAAGGTCTTTCAGCAATCAGGAGCAGAAAGAGCTCAGAAAAGGCCATTGTTTCCCCTTCAAGGGGAAGATCTAGAAGATCATCCTTTCAAATAGGCAGGAGTCTCCCACAGACCAAGGAGTCTCCCACAGACTAAGGTTTGCTTTTCAAAAATATGCAGCTCGTCTTCAGGATTGCTCTGCACAGCAGCAACCACGCCTTGTGCTGGGCTGTTCTAGCAAGTGTTGCTGTTGCATTTGTCAGAAGGGTATCTCCCAGACCCTATCATTCATTGCATGTGACAGGCAAAGAAGCCTGACCCTGCTGCTGTTTGTTGGCAGTGGCACAAGCTGCAGATGCCCTGGCACTGTGCAAGTGCTGCTGGGGCATCCATAGCCAGCGCTGCTGCCATGGCAAATGAGGAGTCCCATGAACTCCACAGGGATGCTCTAACCCTGGAATTCCCCATCATTCTCAGGCAATTTCCACTTCGTTATCTATAAGAAGTCTCTCCCAGATCCTTCCATGCTGGAGGAGAAAGGAATTTCCCCACATTTCAATCTGTTTGATCCAAGACCAAACTATGAGGCATATTACAAGGACATGTGATGAAGGTATTTCCAAGTGGGGGCGGGGAATGAGATGTTTCCAGGCAGAGGAGGCAGCTCTGCAGCACTGTGACTACCAGCACATCTACCCAGAATTTCATATGTGATATGGAAAAACACACACTGTCATGTAAGAGACCAGTCCTTTCCGACATCTTGTTTGCACTGAAGGCCTCCAGTCTAAAACACTCGTGGACCATCACTTCACTGGAATGTTTGATAAGCTTCAGCCTCTCCACCAACACAAGCTGCTGTTTCAAGGCTGAGAGCTTGATTCATTTGCCAAAGCACAGGTGAATGGTGCTACTTCCAGCTGCCTACAAGCATCTGAAGCATCAGCACAGGGACAAACATACCTTACTGGAGAGGCATCCAGAGACCATGCCAGACACCCAAGGGATGCCTCAGATCGTAGTAGATGGCTGAGTTTAGGCAACTGAATGAGGTCTACAGCATGCACGCAGCAGGCATCTTGCCTAGGGCGAGCACACCGGCCGTGTGTGCGCTCAGCTCAGTACAACATCATTCAGTAAACGGAACCACAGATGTCCACATGCTTCTGAAAACTGATAAAGTGCATTTTGGGGTGTCCAAGCCATGGTCATGCCAGTGTGGCAGGAAGAACTGCAGGTCCAAGTGCCTCCATTTGAGGAAGCACAGCCTGAAATCTTGGCATAGATGGAGCACTAAAAAATACAGGGGCAAGGTGCTGGGCTTGGAGCTGTAGGCTGATGCATCAGCCTCCGCTTCAGTTTCTCTCACTAGTGGGTTTACTTCAAAGAAGCTGATGCTATTTTAGAGTGTTGCCTTATATTTATTTCTCCTTTTTATCTGTGCAATGAGTTAAAAAATGCCATATGCCTGTTTTTATATTCCTTGGGCTTCACCCACACACATACCCCATACACACATAGAGTTTCCAGTTGACTAAGGAATGCTAAACATTTGTCTGTGGCTCAGCACAGCCACTGGTATACCAACGCATGCATCCAGTGTGGGTGTACCAGGAGATATAGATGCCATATGGAAACCACATCTGACACATACAGCCTGGGACAAATGGGAGATAAATCTGTGCCACTCATGCTCACGATGCAAAGAACTTTTTCTGAAAATTGTTGTTTGCCTTGGCTTTGTATCTGTTGCACCAAAGCACAGATGTCAGCTTGTTATCAGAAAGTTGCTGGAGGGAGAGATGGGGCTTGATGGTGGCATCGAGGGAGAATTGGCTGCCCTCAGCTTCCTCCTCTCACCTGGCTTTGCAGACGAGCTGGACCCAGCCTAAGGAGGCAGCTGCACTATACGCCCACCCACCGACTCACAGCTCCATGTCGGCATTCCCATGGCTGCCAGGAAAGAGCTGGCTGCTGTCCTGCCTCCCAGAGCTCCCTCCCTTCGGGGGACAATATACACTTCACCTTCTAAAAATTGTATTCCCAAATACTTTATAGAGCCAAATGATAACTGATAGGCAAAGAAGAGAAATCAAGAAGGGCAAGGAGTTTAAGGTGGGTTGAGAAAAAGATAAGTTAGAAATAGGATTTAATTATACAGATGTTATGTTGATTAGGGTCATCTGAGTAGGTAGATGGATTTGCAAATCCAGGAAGTTTTGCTCCCATGGCAATAATTTCTTCCCCCTCTGTCCTGCCTCTGCTCAGAGCTGGTCTAGACAGCACAGCAGTCAGAGCGCCTAGAGGTAGAGGACCTTGGCAGTCCCCCTGATGCTAATGGCAAGCAGGGTTGTACCAGTGCTGATGCAACTTGTTCAGAGGCTCAGGGCAGGCTCAGCCCCCAGCAGTGCTCTGAAGGAGGCTGCTTTTCCAGGGGTGGGGAGGAGAAGAGCCGTGATTTATGAAGGAGGTTGGCACCAATCCACAGAGAGCTTTGCAAGTGGGAGGCTCTATCACCCACTCTCTATGCAAAGAAACTCCTACTGCTGTCAGTGGAAGTCTGGCTGAACAAAGACCTAAGGGCTGGGATGGTGGAGGGAGCATGTTCTGTAGCCTGAAATGAATGTAGAGCCAAAAGAGTTGGCTTCAACTGGAGCTGAGGTGGTCTGGCCTCACGGTGGGCATGGGAGATGCAGGCAACAGCATTCCCCTCAAGCCCTGAAAGACCAAAGCTGCAATAACAGGAACCGAGCTGAGCAAATTCATTTGTTTAACCCCTAAATTGCAGCTTCTAGCTGGCTGCGGTTCCTCCTAAAACATTTCAGCTGGAGTCAATAATGACAACATGTCGCAGGTTTTTTTGTCTCCCCGGTGTCAAAGCTGTTTCCAGTACTTACAGACTGCTGTGGGGTGGCAGTTGTTGGCATTTCCCAGGAGAACATTTCCCTCAGCAACCATTATTCTTAGTCAATTCAATCTGAGCTGAAAACCCTGAAGACTTCTGAGAGGACTAGCTCACATCCATCCAGAGGGGATGGAGAGGGAGGAAAAGGCTGGAAGACAGAGTCAGGCCTGGTTACTAACACATGGAGGGGAACTAAAAAAGTTTTGCAGAACAAGAGCCAAGGAACGTGCCTGCTCTCCTTCTCCTTCAAGCTACTGCACAGCAAGGTGCTGACTGTAAAAACAAATACAACATTACAATGCAGAGGCAGGAAAAAACCAAATCCCAATCACACAGAGGCAGAGAAGAAAAAAATTAATCAAGTAATGCCAAACCTAATAATAACATAGTCCTTACCCCAGCCTCCCCGAAAGAGAGGAAAGGAAAACAAAGGCACTGAAACACTAAACACAGGAATTAATGGAAAATATCAAACAAAGGTAGGAATAACAAGAAGTGCAAGACTTCACACTGGCCTCCACTTCCCTTTCCCCCCTTAAGCATTCAGATCCAGAGAGGGAAAGCAAGCACCATTTCCCACTCATGGTATTTCTGGAGTTGGTAGGTTGGAAAATTATTTGTAAGCCGTTTGAACCAAGGCAGATAAATATTACTCTTAGGAATGGTCTTGATCTAGTCATTCTACTGAACTAGGCACGAGGTCAGTGTGATGGTACTTGAAGCCTGCTCTGAACCCTTATGCTGAGTTGAATGCAGCAGTGTAGGCAATCTCCTGACCAGGAGGTGATTGCACAGAGAGATGGGGATCTTACTGAAAAATAAAAGACTTGAGCCCTCCTGAGGGAAGCATCCCACCTGCATGGCTGATGCCAGGGTCTCCTACACTCTCAGCTGGCATGCCATACCAGCTGGGTCCTGGAGAGAAAGAGAGAGCAAGCCAGTCTGGCAGTCTGTTTGTACCCAGAGGTAGCTATGGGAAGAAGTACAGGATTGTTCTAAAATTTTGTCTGTTTCATGCTGGACTAGCAGCAGTTCAAGACAGACAGGGCTGGAGAAGGGAGCCAGGAGAGTGGACCTGTACATCTGAACCTCAGGTGCTCTCAGGGAAAAGCCTGATGTGGAACATGTTCCTCTCTGCTCCTGAATGGCATCCTCCAGCCAGGCAAGGGAACAGGCACCTGCCACCTTCTGCAAAGTCAGACTGTCAGGGCTGCTACGTTTTGTCCCACTCAGCATGGTGCCCAGGTTCAGGGCAACATTTTGCCATGTCCTTGGTACAAGGCCTGACTGAGGGGTGAGATTTGTTACACCTAACTGTAAAGCTCTACAGAGGAGATATTTCCAGCTGAAATAGTCACCCGAGGGCTGCCTTTAGTATGCACTGAAGAGAAACAAGCCTTTCTAAGGTGAGATTCACCTCACCTTAGAGGAGGTGTCTAAAATAGGTCGAGTTAGTCTCAACAGGTACCAATTATTCTCCTTTGCCTATTAAGGGAGTGTAGGTGTCTAGTTCAGGTGAAGGTATATGTTTATATGACATTCATTCCATCCCTGGTGACCTCTGGCGAGTCTCCAATTCACTTCCATCTTCAGAACAACAATAATGATGCCTACCCTGCTCTGATACATCTTCTCCAAGTACACTGCTATATAAATACTGAATTTTGATTACCAATATTATTGACCTTTAAGAAAATAGTACAAGTTGCTCCTACTTCAAGGGTGGGGGGGGGGGGATGGGGATGGTAAGGTGGCGTTTGTTTTATCTGTGTTTATTTTAGCTCCTTAATTTCCTGTGTATATATTCAGGGAATGTATTTATTTATACTTAATTTATTTTCATGGATCAAAGGAAGCAAGAGAGAGAAAGCTCACTCTCTTCAAACAGTGAGACCCACAGCTCATGCTTGCTTTCTCTTCTAGCTCCCAAGCCACTTTCTGCGATCCTTTCTCCAACCTCAGCCACCCCACAACTGCACCATCCTCTCAGGAATGTAGTGATTCCTTTTAAATCTCCCCTCTTCTCTTCAATCCTCTCTCACTGTCCATTGAGCCCACCCAACCCAAGTTTTCCCAGAGAGCCCTCTCACTCAGCTCTTCCAAATCTTGCTCCTGCTCCCCCATTGCAAGACCATGGAGATTGCAAGAGAAGTACAATCACTGCTCTCGGTGTCTGTGTTCAGACAGGGAGGTGGCAGGGGAGGCAGCACTCAGACTGTGGGGGAATCCCTGTTCACTCCCTTGCTCCCCTCAGCATGACCATGCAGAAAGGACCAAAGCCTTTATGGATGTAAGTCACAAAGCCTTGCTGAGACAGCTGTTTATAAAGGGATGAGAGTTTTGCAACCGCCAGCAGATTTCCACACAGATACAAAGGTACATCCCTAATGCAAGACTATCATCCTGCCAAATTTTGAATCCATGTCACAGTGTGGGGGAGGCAAAAGTTCTCGGAGAAAAGGCCAACAGAGCTTTTTAATATTGATGAGATAATATTTATTTTCCCAGTGTTCCTCTTGGAATTGGATGAGTCTGGCTGGCTCTTTTTTCCTTCCTCACATCCTCCACATCACTGTAACACACTTGAGGCAGGTGAGGAAATTCTGACATGGTTATGAGAACTGTCTCCAGCAACTTCTCTAATAGTGAGGCTATTTACACTGCTGTTCACAACTAATATCACACACCATAGTGTCGTCTTCTCACAAACTTCATTCAGCTCCAAAGCTTGGACAACTCCTTCCAAAACTTTCTACCCCTGCTTCCCAACAGACAAATTCTGATCTCACAGTGAAATGGACTTTAGAGCCAACTACGCCAAATCTTACATAAACAAGGTCAAAAAATTGCCCACACTGGGTCTTCAACTGATTTATTCCTGGCCCTGATTCAGTAGATGTGAGTAAGCTGAAACACTGAGTCCACACAACCCACATTTGGGGGAAGTTCAGCTCAGTACCCACACACAGTGTCTTGCAACATGCCTTTTTCACAGAAGCCACAATAATGTTCCTAAAACTTGTTAAGGGTGCAGTGATGACATGAATGAAATGACTTTGAAAAGATAGGAAGATATCCTCATATGCTTTTTAGGAGCATTTCTTCTATGATTCTTGTATGTGAGCACATGAACCTACTCTTTGTGTCCTGGTGCTCCACCCTGATCCAGTTTCTGCTCCCTTCCCACACCTGTGAGAACCTACACTCCATATCACATTGGCCATTTTTTCCTCACACAGCATCACAGGGACAGTTATTAAGTTTATCCAAAGCAAGGTTACCTCAGTCTGCACACTTCTGAGTGTCCAATTCATACCAGATCCAGAGTTTCCCCACACAACCTCTTGCAGTATTTCACTATCCCCACCGCTGATCTAACCTCAGTATTCCTTGCTGCTGTATGAACCCAGACCATCTTCCCCAACACAGACATGGAAAACAAATGGTTTCCTTCTATCATGCATCAACCCTACAGATATCAGAAGGCTGTTATCATCCCCTCCACTCCTCAATACTTGTTTCTTCCTTGTCATACAGATTTTCTTCACAACACAAGATTTCAAGACCAGTGACCACTGGTATGGCTCTCGTCTGAATTCACTTCCATACATCTACTTTTATGTCTACAACCAGTCTCCAAAACCAGAGATATGTCATAGCTGAGGATCCCCTAGCAGTGGGCAGGATGGACAAACAATGGAGCATGTCAGGCCAGACTTCTCCATGCATATCACAGAATGGCATCATGTCTAATTCACAGCATGTGCCTTGCTATGAGGTCTGGGTTGTTACCATGGCCCTTGTAGCTCCATCAAGCTGACCCAATCAGCTCTTGATTGGCAGAAATACATGGCAGAAATCAAGTTACAATATTGACTGAGGCACTTAGCTTAGCCTGCCCAGGTGGTGAGAGAAAAAAGGCACGTCATTCAGGAGGGAATGAAAAAAGGTAAGCAGAGTGTACCATGGACTGATGTCAGAAGGAGCTAGCTAAGAGTTCCCAAGGTGTGACTTGTGATTAAATAGTTGGAGTACATTAGATTTGGTTCATGGTATGTAGAATGAGTGCCTTGCAGAGGTGACACAGGCCAGATCTCCCCTGGGAGCTGGTATTCCCCACCCGATGGCACCAG
Source organism: Megaceryle maxima (assembly GCA_024605025.1). Lineage (NCBI taxonomy): Eukaryota > Metazoa > Chordata > Aves > Coraciiformes > Cerylidae > Megaceryle > Megaceryle maxima. Next base: position 101,816 of record JANHGN010021821.1, on the reverse strand, counting down.
TCAAGCTCCTGTGTCCGGACCACAAACCATAGAAGAGCACCTTGCCAAGTGGCTCTTTCAGGGCTCCCGCCTACTTGGTGTGGCTACACTTGCCCATTTTCAGCAGGCTTCGAGCCTTTCCTCACATCATGCTCCCAAACCACAAGGCCTGGCATATCTCTTCTCCAGCTTATATAATACTCCCAAATTGGCTTTCACATTCTCTCCAAACCACACACAGAACCTTTGCCTTAGAGATAAACACTCTTCTCAAGCAGTGAGGACCCAGAGCAGGCACTGAGACTACAGGACCAGTGTCCCACTGCTCAGTGCGGGGACTCTTCTCAAGCAGTGAGGACCCAGAGCAGGCACTGAGATTACAGGACCAGAGTCCCACCGCTCAGAGCAGGGCAGCCTCGTGCCGCAGCATCCCCTGCGAGCAGGGGTTAGCGAGGTGCACCAGCGGAAACAGATTTTCCCAAAACACCTGCTGCTCACCAAACTCCCCCGCCTCAACCTCAGCATGCATATAAATAGTTGCAATTATGTCAGAAGACCAGGAATGCATCATGGAAATCCTTCCCCTGTAACCGTAGCTGGGTGTAACATTTGCAAGTGTTAAGCACTTATGTTTGTGCAACAGCGCTTCCGTACACTGTGTTCTACCTGGACCACGGGAAGAGGAGTTCATCGTGACCCCATCACAGCATCATATTTAGGCATAGTCACACTCTCCTGCCATGAAGGAGGTGAGGGAGGGAGTGTGGAGCTGAAAACTCCCATTTAGTGCCAGCTGAAGCAGTAAGTTGAAGTAACAAAATTCAGGTTTCCACCCACTTTCTTCTAAATTTGACATTTCACTGCTATCATTTTCCACAATTTGTCTCAGAAAAATGTGCTTTTAGGAATAGCAACGTGAATCTAGTCCATAAAGCTCAAGTTAAAGAAATCAAGTCATTTTATTGATGAACATGTTAACCAGCAACGCAGACAGTTCAGAGGGGACATCGGTAGGAGCCTCTTGGGCTGCCAGGACACCACAGAGGCTGGTGCAATGGGACTGCAGGACAAATCACATAGACACCACAAGATTGTCAACAAAAACACTCAGATGCACCTCACGCTCCTTTATTCAAGGGAGAATCTGGTATTATTCCAATAAATACAGGATAAATTCTACTTAAGTGAGGGATAAATATTCCTCTATTTAATCTCTACTTAAGCAAATACAGAGAATGCTTTTATTAGATCAACTTCCTCTTAAGTGTAGCTACTACATGGCACATAGCAAAACAAATGGAGGAGAGACCAAGCAGCAAACAAGGCTGAGCTGTTGTGAGACTCATGGATTTGTTTTTAAACAGCCAAAATACACTGTTAGAGGTGCAGGAAGTTAATGAAACTAATGAAAATGTTGCGTGGATAGAGTGACCTGAAACACCTGGGAGTTGTGTTGGGGTTTGGGGGCCACTATATGCACTGCAGCCTGAGGCTCCTAGGAGAGCTATATGAGGAGTTCTCCCTCAGACTCTGGAAGAGAAGCTCCTCACAGTGAAACAGTTCAGTCCTTCATGATAGGAAACAATGCCCAGGGTCTGACAGTAGAGACTGAGCATTTAAGCGGGGATGGAGGGATCCAGGCAGCCTTCACTGTTGTAGTTAATCACTCTGTGCAGAGTGAAACAGCCTCAACATAAGAAATTGGAAAGAAACCATTCCAAAATGCTCAATGAACTGGTGACTGGAGGAACATTCGTATCCCATAAGAAAGCAGAAGGAGCAATAGCCATAGCTACTGGATAAAGAGTGACATCATTTTTTGTATCTCTCAAGGGAAAGATTTCCATTAAACTGTACAACTAATTTAAGTCAAATTTGCAGAATATTGGACTCATCTCAAAATTTTATTACTCAATTGTTAAACTGAATAATAATAATAATAATTTAAAAAAAAAAGTGGGGAGGATAAGAGAACCTGCGGCTCTCGGAAACTGATGGAGCTGAAGATGACTTCAGAGAGCAGAATCAGACTCTTCTCCTGCTCCTGGGTTGATCAGGGAAGTGAAGTCATTCCAGCAGTGTTTTACTTCTGCTTCTGCTTCATATCACAGCAAAGACAAGAGCTTGTGGTCCTCCTGCTCTGCTGCATTTCCATCTGTAAAGGTAGGTGATGCTGGACACATCTGCTAGGGCTCCATCAATGCTGCCACATCTCACAGTTCTGTGAAAGCCTTTCCTATTCTTGCCAAAAACATCTTTGCAAAGGAATAGCTTGGAGTTTTGTCCTCTACTTAGCATTCATCCCACCTCCAATGCAGTAAGATGGTTTTTAAAGTAAATATGTTTCCTCCATTGAAAAAATGTCACAAGCAGGGTTTTTTATAAGATCACAGATTTTTCCAAACAAAAACCTAAGCAAAGATCACAAGATATTTGTAGCAGCAATTAGAGTTCAATGTTTTTCTGCATAATGCCCCATGCAGTGGGGTCTCAGCCTATTTGGGGCTCCCAGATGTTCTTAAAATAAACCAAGATCTTTAAAATCTTAATATATTTCAACAAAGCTACCTGTGTTACTGATTGTACTGCTATTTTATAGCCATACTCCTACTGATTATTAGTAGCAATAACTAGAAAAGTAAAGTAATAAGAAACACAATGGAACTGAAAGTGATTTCTAAAAATGGAGATTCCTGAAATCTCTTGCATTTTGAGCAGAAATTCTGAAAACAGTCCCATCATCTTATTTTGCTGAACAAATCAATGTTAGCCTGTGAAGGAGCAGCTCGTTTGCTAATAGATCATTAGAAAGGCTGACAAAAGCAAGTACACCAAGCATTAATATATTTGTAATAGTGCCAAAGGACAGTATCTAGATAATTTTAAACCTATCCTTTTTTCATTAAAAAAAAAAAAAATAAAAAAAATCCAAACTGCTTCTTTCAGTAACTCAAAATAGGTGTTCTCAAGGGTTTAAAAATCAAGTGTTGACCTAGACAGTCCAAATGCAAGAAAAAGTCAACACTGAGAGGGGCCCAAAGCAAAACCTCAGACCTGAATAACTTTGGTTTTAGGAAAGTTCTAAGTCTGGTTCATATATATGTTTCACATCAGAGAGAGGTACTCTGTGAGCTTCCTTTGTCCTGAGGACTTTTGTAGCCCTGCCAGTGGTGACATGCAGGTTGTATGGGGAACTTTCCCAAGCACAGAAACTCAATAACCTAGACCACAAGGATGGTCCCTGGTGTGCTTTTAGATCTCAGCCACCAGCAGCCAGGACTGGTTGAAGAGTGGTCTCTGTTGTGGAGGTCCCTGAAGAGGAGAGTGCTACTCCTGGGAGTAGAAGAGTGCTGCCCCTGGGAGCAGGCTTTCATGGCAAGCACCTGCATCCCCCTGACCTATCTGCCACTGCAGAAATGAGCTCCATGATGTGAAGACCTACTCAGACCATCCCATTACTTAAAGCCCTGACGCTCACAGCCTCCAGCTGTCTCCTGTTGTTGTTGTTGTTGTTGCTTCTTTGGAGAAGCGCGGGAGATGTCACCACCCATGTATGAAAACAAAATTCACTTTATGTTACATCAGTAGCCTATTGACATGGAACAACACAGTAAGCTTCCTTGCTGATAAATAAAAATGATTAGTCTAACTGTTGTATATTCATCATTCTTGATACCTGGCAAACATTCTGGTTGTCAAGCAGGTAATATCTGATACATCTGCCCTGTTGTTTATCTTTCAGGCTATAATAACTCAAACACCCTGTCCTTGTCTTCATTCTTTGCTCACTCACTCAAAAGGTCTGATTAAAAGTGTGGCCATATTTGCATATTTTAAACGTGTCAGATTTTTTTAAACTCCAACAACTTAACTTTTTAAAGCTTATAAAGAACTGCAGCTTGTACTTAGTACCATTATTAATTCTAACCATTTGCAACCTGCTAATATGATAAACACTTGCTTAGAGCTATATTCAGACTACCTAAAATAGCACCTAACGCTCCAGATTTGGAGCCAAAGCTCAGGGGAGTAGGAGCAATTTGGGTTGGCTCCCCACAGAGCCTCCGGAGATAAATAGTTACAGTGTCCACATTAGACACTTTGTAAGTACCAGTTAGAAAACACAGCCCCTACACCTCTGTTGGATGGATAAAAAGACAGCTTTGCATCCCTGGATAGCAAGCAGCTTGTTGAGCTCTCGTTCAGCTCTCTTGAACTTGTGGTTTGTCACCAGCATGTAAGCATAGCTCATGTGAAGCTCTCTAACAGGCAGACAGGATACTGCTTGAAGGGCCACATTCACATAAAGTGGAATTTTAGCTAAGTTTGTATCTAGAATCAATAAAGTCTGACCAGTACTTACAAAACCTTTTCAGAGCAATTTAGAGAGCTCACACAAGGTGCTGAGTGCCATCTTGCTAGGTTGTTGGCCTAGATTCAGAAGGCAAACAGTTCTTATGTGGTCATGACCATTTCTGATCAATTAAGCTGTGTTCTTTATCTCTACAAATAAACAAAACATGCCTCTGATCCCAGTTCTCAGCTTTTACAATTGCAAAGACAAAACTGTGGTTCTTCACCCTTTCATCAAGATATAAAGAGTTTTCTTTTGGAGCTGTAAGAAGAGAAACTGAAATATCAACCTTAAAGAATACTGGTTTACAGCCTAATTCCTTTAGCAACAATTGGAGGGAACACATACAAAAATGGAGAAGATCTTCAGTTCTGGGTCTCACTTGGGATTGGGTCTCAGCCTCCCAAGATAGATGCAGTGCTATATGCTTTGTCCTGGGACCATTAGTTTTCCCAGCTCTACCCTCAAAATTGCCACAAGGGATAGCATGAGCTCAACTTGGACATGGAAGCAGAGAGACAGAGGAGAATGCTGACGTTTTTAGGTGCTGAATGGACAATTGGTTGTGCCAGTCCAAAAGTATCAGGGCCGCAGTGTAGGCAGGAGTAGAGTAGACAGGGTTGTGGGACCAAGTGGAGACAGATGGCCCCCGCTTGCTCCCCGTAGAGAGGATGCTCTGGGTAGCATGGCAGGAGGAGCAGCATTGTAATTGGCTGGGCTTTTTCATTTCAGAAGTAGCAACTCTAATGCTACGTGATGTTTCATTTACCATATAGCCCCTGCCTCCAGCATGGCCTGTTTCTGCAAAAAGGAAACGTGCAGATGTGAATCCCTTTGGCTGAGCTCATGTCAGGCAGCTGTTCTGCACGAACTCCACACTCCACCAGGATCCTCAGCCCTTGCTTATAGCTCACCCAGATGGGTACAGATCACAAGGAATGCAGGAGATCTGGGTAGCACTGGAGCCCATGGGTGGTGAGAGACCCTGTCCCCTTAGCAAAGGGGAGGTTGGATTTTTTACTTCACCTATTATTTTCTCCACTTTAAAAAGTCCTGCCCCTTCTTTTGTCAAGCTGTAACAGATGTTCCCTTGTCCTGATCACTGGAATGAACAATTCCAAAACCTGAAAGTGTGTAGAAAAATAAGAAGGACAACTGGAAGCCAGATAATGACAAAAAAGCCTGAGACTGGAGAAAGAGATGGGGAAAGCCCCTCATTTCCCATGAATGGCTGTGAAATGGATGGCTGAGGGAAAGGCAATGGACAACCTGAGAAAGAGCTATGTTGCACATGAGAACTGGACCTAACTGGGCAGGTTCATGCTGGGTAAAACACTGACATTAAACAAGCAGCCCCAGAAGGAGACCAGCCCATGGAGTTAATCTGGAGAGATGACCAGGAGTGCAGGTGAAGATGGGGAATCATCAGCAAAGAGAAACTGATGGGAAATGGAAAGTGTTACAGTGCCAAGCAAGACTAACTAGCTCCCATCAATACCAACTAGAATTTGCAGTGGGAAGTCATCGGAGAACCTACTGAATAAGGAAACTGGAATTTGAGATAGGGGAGATGGAGATGAGAGAATGAAGCTAGCTGGACATGGAGAAAAGGATTGGAACAAGCAGCCAGATTTGGCACAGCACAAGGCAGAAGGATTTGTTGATTCCGTACGCTGAAGTAAGCAGTGCTTCTGAGCCCTTCATCAGGAAATTAAAGACTGTGCCAAGAGATAGACTTGGGAAATTAGGAGTAGTTAAAAATCTAGAAGGAGCCTTCAGTCTTGGTCTAACTTGGAAGACCTGAATTTTGCAGCCTTGGAGTTCTTGTCATGTCCTTTGTGCATGTATGCATTTTTACTTATGGCACAGGATGGATTCAGTCTATTCTATGCCAGAAGCCAAGAGTGCAAAACCAGGTTTTTCCTTCTTTGTGATTTACTGCTTCTGACTCTTGAGCTGGAAAAGTTTATTGGCCAGTCTTGTTTGTGCTCCACATTACAATACCTAATCTCACATCTGATCAGTAGTCAGACAAGGCTCGTCAGAGCTGTCTCATCTCCATTATCTGTGTCCCATCCTAGTTTTTCAAGCTTACTGCTCCACCAGTTTCTCCTTTCTGTGGGAGGAGACCTTACATCACCTCTAGAAGATTGACTTATTTTTACCTACACTGAATTTCATTGTGCTGTGTTTTCCATATATTTTAAACACTGATGTATCTCTTACTTACTGTTTGGGTTTGGTTGTTTGGGTTTTTTTCTCAGTGGTGCTCAGATCATCAGTTTAGTTTCCTCTGGAGATGTCATCTTCATCCACGAACCACCTGCAGAGTCCTTAGCATGCCACTCCTTGAGGATGCAGATCTCAGAGGCCACTGGATATCCAGGTATTACTGACATGACAGCAGTGCTAAGAAGACAGGACCCCCAGCTCATGCATAATAGAATTTCTGATTCTCCCATTTCCCAAACCCCTACTGCTCCACACACAGCCCCAGTCCCTTGATTCCTGCTTCCCAGCTCCTCCTACAATTACTTCACAGAAGGAGCACTGACTGCCAACCTCTTCCATGTTCCATGTACACAGCCCCTTTCCCTTACTTCCTGAGACCACCCCTCTTCTACATCCTCAGCTGAAAGCATTTACTCCAGCATTGGCTGAATTCCTTCCCAAAGTGCTCCAGAGAGAGCTATAGGACAGATATTGGAGCCAAACTTGCCACTTTACACAAGACAAAGTTACCATGTGTGAGCTGATCCTTGCTCAGACCTTGCTCAGCACCTTTCCTCACCTGCATCATTGCTGCGCAAGAATTTCTTCTCTCTTGCTATCCTAGTGTTGTTGAAGTCCATGCAGTCCCAAGAGAGTAGGCAGGAGCAGCTGATACCTCCTGGCCACCTCAAAACTAAGACATATGGAGAGAATCACTGATGAATTTTCAGATGTATCATGTGACAGGTGCTTTTGGCTCTGGTTGTCTGGAATGAGGGGGAAGAGGTGGAGAGGGTCTCAGATGGATGGTTTTCTAGTGGAGGTTTAAATATGCCTAGCCATGAATCATTCTTGTCTATGCTGACCACAGAGCATCACATCTGTTGTTTTTATGGTCGAAAAAAATAAAAAAAGAAAATGACTAATACATCCTTACATAGACAAGCCACTTGAGTCAAGTTTAAAGCAGAGTCTGCTAATTGGACGAAACCATGGCTCGTAATAGCATTTTACCATTTCTCCTGCTCAATGTTTGTAGTTTGGTTAGTTACTGAAGGGTGTTAACCTAGAAGTGGTCACCACAAGGGTTTGAAGTTACAGTAACACCCCATTAAGCAGAACATGGCAAATTCACTTCACACCTGGCTTGTCAGTGGTAGCATTTCACATTCCAAAGGCTGCCAGCCAAGCTAAACAGCAGCACAGGGATCCATGCAATGACTGACAGTTTTAGAGCCAGGAAAGCAGGCAACATTCTTCCATCTCTTGAAGACAGCATGGGGGGATTTGGGCAGAGACTGTGAACCAAACATGTCCATATCTGCAGTTCAGATAGATCTTCTCTGCCAGCACTCATTGTACAGGTACATGCAAACGTGCTCCGTGATGGGCAGAGCTGCCTGGTGCATTTGTCAAGAACAGTGGGAGCCAGTCTTCATACACCATCTGGAGCTCAGCACGTAGATTCAAATCGCAACAGTGGTAAAGACACATGATAAAAACACACAAAACACTGAAGCTGTGGCAATAGAACAAGTGAAAGTGTTGGTTTGTAGGACTCAGCCTCAACTATCTTTTCTATCAATGAGTTAGAGCTTATGGGGTTTTCAGTCATGCTCTGGGTAATACTTCTGTGCACTCCAGAGCACTCTTCATAGGCAGGTTTGCTGTTCTTCCCTACTGATACCCTCAACAGAATACACCACTGTGGCCTCAAATCTTTTCTGCTACCATTCGACCAGTAAATATAGAGCAAGGCGGGGGGAGGAAATATTTCTGTATTCCTGTAGTTCCCCAGGCTCAGCTCCCAAACTCCCTCTGAAATAATGCCAGCTGCTTTACATAGGTGTTCTTCATGTTTTTATTTATGTATGAAAATTTATTTAACCTACAGGGGTGGGTTTGCTCCCTGTCCACCAAATAGTGCCGCCTTCAAACATGCAAACTCGATCTGTTTGCCGCATCCAAAATAGAAACATTGCTATAACAGTAATTAGATCAGAGTTTAAAAGGATCAGATCCTCATTAAGGCTTTTCCTCAAAGACTTTACAAGCTTAGAGCTTGAAGCTAATCTTCAGTGTCAGCTGAAAGGGAAGCTGGGGGGGTGAAAGAGGGAACAACAACTGTAACTTTCATTGGTTGGTGGTGGTGAAAAGAAGCAAGGGGTTAGTGCTGCAAATAGTTAAATCTGTAAGATCCTTGAGAGACACAGCCTTGAGACTCCCTTAAGTATGCCTGTTTTCAACAAGACTTTGGTGTATTGTAAGGCAAAAGCTGAACTGCCTAGTGCCCTGACTTTCCCACTCTCCCTCTCCCCCCAGAGCAGCTGTCACTGCAGGCAGCCACATTGAGCATGTGGAATACCTTTGGAGGAAAAATCCATAATGAGGGTATTGAACCAGCCAGATTTCCCCTGTTTTGTCTTAATTCAGTCTCCTAGAAGCTTCATCTTCTCTTTTTTTCTCTTTCTTTAGGCTTGGTTGTTTCTTCCCTTCTTCCTGCCACACTGGTGCCCCTTCTTCCACACCCTGTTTCTAAATAGCACAAATGAGTCATGAAATATCCGGTTGAGTTAGCAAGGTTTTTATCATCTGTGTTTTATAGACAGAAAACTGAGGGACAAAAGTATTAGGTACCTCACCTAATCAGCTCTAAGAACTGTGTGGCAAGGCACAGGCCCAACCTACAAAACCATCTTTCTTCATCCATTCATCCACACACAATCTTTGCACAATATGTTTCTTGTTTATTTTACTGCCCTTGCAATCAACCTTCTTTCCTCACCTCCTATCTAAACCTTCAGTTTCATTACACCTCTGATTCTTAACGTTCTGATTTCCTTCTTGATCTTTTGCTACAGTCCCCACTCCTATAGGTCTGTATCGGCACCACAGAACATTCCCTTTGGAGGGTTTAGTAGATTTCCTTTGTGTCAAAGATCTGCACACCCCAGGAAAGCTTGACATTTAAAAGGTATGAAAACCAGCAAGAAACCTAATAGTTACTGGCAGATTTATTTGAAACTATAAGGTACAGGTTTTAAGATACAACTGATTGTTATGGCCTGGGATGTACTATGGAAGATGAGCTGGAGGAAGTCATCCAACAGATCTAAGCCTTAAATATGGCTCAGTTCTGCTTGCTAATTAAAAGCAGTAATTATGGATAACCTATAAAAGTATTTGATTTCATTTTAATGGCCTTTGTAAACTGCATTACTGGATCATTTGTTTACAAGAGCAACAGATTGTAAAATAAATCTATCACCTCTTAGCCCCATTATCACATGGATTATGACAAAATGTGCAGGATATAAAACCTGAGTGGAAACACATCCATACCTTTGACAATGCTGAGCTGCAGGTTTATATCACATAAAACCAAGACTAGTTTACTTTTGAACACTCAAGAAACACTTCTGGTCAAAATCTTATAATATTAAGAATTGTATTTGTACCAGATGAATGCCATCAAAATGCTGGTACACAAAATGAACTGATTATAAAGAGTCGTGAAACAAACTGCAGTCTATAATTAGGGGCCACTGGTCTGCTAGGAAGCAGTCTGCTCATGAGACACTGAGTCCATGTGCTATTACCCCTTGTCTTACCTCTTGACACTCCTCAAATAAGAGGAAAGCACCTAAATTATTTTTTTCAATGTTGCTGCCATGCTTCTTCTGCATTACACTTCAATTCCTTTTATTAAGGCAGGTTTTCCACTTCATGCTAAACCCTGGCATCTTTTTAATCACTAATTAGCTAAATTCCCATCGGACCTGCCACTACACAGATCTGAGATTTGTGTACTCAGTTAGGCCTGGCCTAATCAGAGCGGTCTCATTGTACAATCAGTCCTCAAAGGTATAAAAGTACATAAAAAGATAAGAAAGAAACAACAGAGTGTTACCTCACATGGATTTCAGTGAGTCAATGGGGGGTCTGAATAAAGACCGAGTAAGAGCCGAGGAAAGAAGCCTGATAAATCAGCACACTACTGGTGACATTGTCAGACTATAGAAATGCTTTTCCAACAAAATAGAAAGAGGGCCACCAACTTGCTGGGAGAAATATTTTAAGTGCCTCCAACTAAAATGGAAGTAACAAATCAAAAGAGTTTAATGCAGCATTCTGGAAATATGTCCAACCTAATCCTGAATGGGACTTTAAACCCACTGCCAAATACCTTAGACAGAGACATGGGACACGTGTAGTGAGTCTGTACTCAAAGCTCTGCTGCCATGGGATAAAGATGACAGTCATCCTATGCCCTGTGACCTGGAGAGGAACATATTCTAGCACAAAAGACCCCTGTTTTTCTTCACAAGGTGAATTTTGCCACAAATGCCACATAAACAGTCTCAGTTCTATATTTCAGTATCACATTTTGGTGCCTTTAAGTTATCAGAGATTCATGGCATGCAATATAATGTTTTATTTCCTTCATATATTTTGAATGAGGGGTTTCTATAGAGAAGCTGTGAAATACATTTCTGTCTCCATCGTGCTCTATCTTAAATAATGGGTCTAAGGCTGTGGAATCTGTATCCCTCTGTATCTGAAAGGTCTAAGTGCAGGTATCCCCATGTAACTTAAATGTATTTTAACAGGCCACCTCAAAACACATTCTCTGACTGCATATCTCTCCCTTGTGCCCTACAAATGAAATTTCTAGACAGTAATTAAGCTTTCCCCACTTTGTTTTTTTTTCTGGAATGAGGATTCTCCACATTTGCACCTAACTCCCTAGGTATGTATCTCTGTTGATGCCTTTCTCTGATGATTCAGATATCTTTTTTTAAATGAAGCATCATATACAAAGTGTATTTTTTATTCTATTTGCACTTTTACACAAACAAAAAATTTGTTCCAATTCCATGGTTGTGATTTCTTGTGATTGGTTCATTGTTCATCTCTAAGTTCGGTGATCAGAATATTCAAAGGGTTTTCAGGAGGTCATCCTGTGGTGCCCAAAGGCAGAATTGACTATACATCAACCGTTCTTGGCAGCTGCTTGTCTAACCTGTTCTTAAAAACCTCCAGTGATAGAGATTTCATCATCTCCCTAGGCAACTTGTGCCAGAGCATAACTATCCTTATCACTGGAAAAGTTTTCTTCCCAGTATGTAGGATCATCTACTGGAAGACATCTCAGTCACTGAGAAATGCTTTCAGATAATGCTGTGCTGTCATCTAAATCCACCAGGTGCTTACTCATGACTAATATCTGGTCAGGAATACACCATCCTTGAAAGATACAGAAATGTTTTTGAGCCACTCCCAAGACAACTGATAGCAACTGATTCAGAATCAATTAGCTATTGGCTCCTTAGAGACAATAAATATCTCAGTGGCTGCTCCTGGATATCTTCCACACAATGAATAGGAATGAACTGTGACCAACATTTCTCCAAGATACTTAATTCTTAAAGAATAGCCATTAAGGAGAGGGGAGAAAAAAGTGCCTGGATCAAATACTGAAAGTATTCAACTTCTGATGAGAAACAGATGGCATTGTGAAACAGATCAGATAAGATTGGATTAGGCCAAATATATGTTCCAAGGGTTTTTTGCCAGTGAGCAAAAATAAGAAGCTTCCAAGTGCACCTACTGAGTTTGCAGTTTAAACTGGCACTCCCTGCAACATAATCAAATCACTTTAGGGACAGGCAGCCTTGTGAATCCATGCTTATTTCCTTCATGGCTGTTCTAATTAAAAAAAAAAAAAAAAAAAAAAAAAAAGTGCAATAGTTTAATAGGGCAAACAAAAAAAAAAATCCAATGATATTCGAAACCCCCCTTACTAAGTGTGCACATTTCAAGAAGGAAAATGGAGACCAGGAGAGAACCCAATCACTCAATCCATCTTAGCTAATTCATTTTTCTGTGCCTGAAATTCCTGACTTTAAAAAGAGACAGAGATGCATCTTATTTCTTCATTAACTACTGTAACAAAATATTGAAGCTGTTCTCCTGCTCTATTTAAAAAGCTTTCCATGGAAACCAAATAATGAGAATTAAAAAGAAAAAGAAAAAGAAAAAGAAAAAGAAAAAAAAAAAGAAAAAGAAAAAGAAAAAGAAAAAGAAAAAGAAAAAGAAAAAGAAAAAGAGAAAGAAAAAGAAAAGAAAAAGAAAAGAAAAAAAGAAAATAAAAGAAAAGAAAAGAAAAGAAAAGAAAAAGAAAAAAGAAAAGAAAAGGAAAAAGGAAAAGAAAAAGAAAAAATAAAAAGGAAAAGAAAAAGAAAAAAAAGAAAAAGAAAAAGAAAAAGAGAAAAGAGAAAAAAGAAAAAAGAAAAAAGAAAAAGAACACAACAAACAGAAACTCTAAGTCTCAATTACAATCCCTCCATTAAAATTTTATACTATTCAGAACGTGTCACTCACTTGGTCCTCATCCAAAAGATGTCTGAGAGATCCTGCTGAGTTACCTACTTTTTTACCTCCATTATCTGGCAGGAAAATCAGCAAGGCTTGTGCCTGTGTGAAGGCTCAAACACATGCAGGGAGACTACAATGTACAGGAAAATCCTACAAACCCAAGAACAAACCAGACGCCACATGAAACAAGCCAGATGTGAGAGCAGATGAACACTGTGGTGGTTTTCAGTAGTCACACACTGGACTTGCAGGGGATTTGTGCCTGAATTCACCCCCTCCAACTCAGGCACATAACTGTTCACCCTTAGTGACCTAATGAGTCAGTGGAGGGAGACTGATTTCCAGCTCACCCAGGACCTGCATTTCTCTCAGAGGTCTCACTCTTCCACCACTGGTGACATAATTTTGGAGCATCCAGGCTCCTAAATTAGATGTTTCTTTTATGTGTCCAGAATTACATAGGATGCAGTCAGGGTTTTCTGCACAGTGGGATGCAAACGGGGCATTTCAGCTAGGTAATTTAATGCCTTCTGCAACTGGGGGACACAGAAGCCTATGACAGAGTGGGAAGGCCTGTAAGGCTGCTCTAAGAAATAACTTCTAAGAAAGTTTAGAGCTTGAGTCCAGAGTGCAAAAAAGGTTTTTCACCCCTTTGACATTCTTCATGACCTGGAGCACATGGCAATCCTGTCTCAAGGCTCAGCTGGAGAAAGGCAATGCAAGAGCACCCCGATCAGACTACTATCTGTGGACACAAGAACCTTTGGGCAAGCCCTCCTCTTGCCCATAGTCGAGACTGTCCCTTAATAATGCATCCCAGTTTTTAGATCGAATCTCTAAAGCAGTAGGAACTTAGTCAGCATTTTGGTAATACACATTGCAGAGATGATCATTAAAAAAGGCTTAGAGTCAGCTGCAGCCAAGACTGCCTGTTAGACCCCTTCATTTTGCAGTGCTGAGCTGTGTCCTGGAGAGGCTGTGGCAGCATCCCCTAATCCTTCCAACCCAACCTTTCCAGGGCTACCGAGGACAAGCTGTCACAGGATCGGAATGGTTCAAGCCTGTGGTTTTTCAGTTGCATGTTAGACTACCTTTTTTTTTTGCTGTCCACAGCCCGAGGCTGATATTTCAGGCTGCAGCCTCTCTGGTGTTTACCTCTCAGAGGCTGCCAAGAGGGCAGCTGCCCCAGGGCAGTGTGTCCTGGCAGGAAGCACAGCCCTGGGTGCAGGAGAGCAGATGTCTGGGTGAGCAGGCTCTGCTGCCCTGGCCAAGCAGCCTGGCCTTGAAGCAGATCCTGCTCAGCTGGGGAGCAAGCTGAGCCAGAGGGCTTTCCCCTTCAGGCACAGAGGCAACCCTGGCCCATTAGGTCTGGGAGCACCTTACTTGTCATCTCCATCCTTCATCCCATCCCAGCCACCACTTTTGAGCACAAAAAGGGCTAATAACTAGATGTGAATGTAGGGAAAGCAGAGGGTCCTTGCTTCTCCACCCAGGCTAATTTTGCCCAAACCATCGAGCCTGAAAGATGGAAAAAATTAGAAAAAAATTATTTAATCTTAGTTTGGGCATGACTAGCAATTAAGAAAAGTTTTGTATTACTAATCCTTACCTTGTCATGAGATCCTATTTCTTGACAATAAACAGACCTATAAATTATGGTTTAAGAGGGATACTAAATTTTATTAGTTAAAGATATATAACTAAAGATTATAAGCCTAGATCAGTCTGCCTTCCATGTACTGAACAGCAAAAATTGTCCTGGCACTAATAGCTGGGAAAAGAAGAAAAAGGAATGACTGAAGTTGTGTCTCTTTTTCCTTCCCACCATGAAGTCACGCAGAGCCAGTTCCTTATCCTAATAAGGGCTAGTTAATGACTCATTTTAGAAAGAAAAAGTATGCACATTTTCATTTTGCACCCTGATTACTTGCTAATGATAAAAATAAATCTGTTCAGGCAGGAATTTAGGAGCGTTCAGAGTCACCAAAAAAGTCATTTCCCAAAAGGGTATTGCAAACAACCAACATAAAGTTACTTTCATAAATTCTTGGGGAAAAACAGCCCAGATCCAGGTCTGACACTTTGAGGTGGGTCAGAGCTCTGTGGAACCCTGTGAGTTCAGCCACAGCAAAATTATAAAGCTTACATCCAAAGGGAAGCCAGTCAGTGGGAACTCAAAGATTAATTAATGGGTCTGGCAATGCTCAGCCTCCAAATTCCTCTCCTGCAGATACCACACCTGGACAAAGAAAAAATCCACTTCTCTATTCCCTTCTCTCTTTGGTATTTGCTGAAGGCAGGTCAGATACGTTTGTTCCATGTGAGGCTGCCTTCCCTGTTTGATGTAAGGTGCTTATTTCAGTACCGCTGAATTAATATTAATCAGTCATTGCCACCACAATCTTGATTCATCCAAAACTGCAGGGGTAGGTTTTCTTTACAGCTCCAATTAAAAATAGAGGTGGCTTTATCCTTCTAAACAGGAACTGTCGGCAGTGAAATACAAATGACAGAAACTTTGATGCCTCAGGATCTTCCCCTGTTCTCTGCTGTGATGCTCAAAAGGCCAGCAGGTTCCTCACAAAGAAGTATTCAGACAGAGATACCTGCTAAGATTGGCTTTCAGCTACTATAAAAAGTTTATTTATTTCTCAGTGATCAAACTGTTGTTATGATTGGCTGGAATCTGTGAGTTTCCCAAATAAATGGCTGGCTACAGGGGATGCTCTACTGAGTGGAGGCTGGTATCCAGCCATAAAGGAGTATCCATTTTTAAATACAATTATATAATTGTAATTGCATTTTGACTCTTATTTGCAACGGACCAAATCACAACTATATCTCAACAAGTAAGTCAGCTACGAACTATTGAGTCCCAAACAACCTTGGACCCCCAAATGAATTTGTCCTGAAGGATTAAAATCGGGAGATGGCTTCTGCTAAGATGTGATGCTATGAAGTGTTTCAAAATACCAGTGCTGGGACATAAGGTTGACTCTGGGGCCAACTGCCAAGTAGGCTTTGCTTTCAAACCCTCGATCCCCACTCACCAAGGCAGGGAGGATTTTATTGGGTGTAGATGTCACAGTTTATGCAATATAACTCAAAAGAAAACTAAAATTCACATGTCCCATGCTGACTCAGCAGAATGAGATTACAAGGATGTGGTCTGGTGAGGATGGATCATGCACAAGTTTCAGGTCAGTGGTTCCCCCTCCATGCCTTGCCTCCTCCCAGGCAAACACCCCATGAGTTGGCAGCTCCTCAAGGTGCTATATAGCCTACACCCAGGGCAGGACAGCAAATGCGTGGACACCCAGCCACCACTGCACCCAAAATGCACCTGTGGGTATGGGATCAACAGCCCAGACACCAGGGACTCTCTTTGTGAGTTCAGGGTTGCTGACCCATGTGAATTATCCTCCTTCCTTCTTTCTGAGTTATTCCTTCCCTCCCCTGAAACCACTGTCCCTCTGCCTTCCCCTTGCACCCTGGTCCCATCAGACCCCCCATCATGAGTGGTACTTTTAATCCTTCCTAGGGGCGCCCACTTCCCAGGCATGAGAAGTTAATGTTAGTGCAAACTTTTTTATTTCTTGAGTGTAATGAATTCATGTTCCTCTCTTCCCGAACTTCAGCTCAAAACTCAGCTGGTGAGGACAGCTGTCCTTTTTCTTTTTTCTCTTTTCAGTTGTTTGCCAAGGGACCACCCTTCACATCTGACTCACCACCTCGCAGGCAGGCCCGGAAGGAGTTAACTTCCTTGTCATCCTGCTTTGAGGTTTCCTGCTTTGATACTGCAAAGGCTTTTCATATAGTGATGCAAAGGAAAAGGCGGAGGGGGGCGAAGCCCTTCTGGTTGTAACACCTGGTCACGATCTGCTTGCATGAATAAAAACTACAACTCCCCTTTCTCTCGAGTTGAAGACAATCAGGACAACTTCCTGATTCAATAAGCACACAGCCAGGCTGAGTGGCGAATGAGGAGCTGTACACCCCTCAGTGTCTGAGGTACAAACCCCTTCCCTCAGCTTCTATCAGCTTCAGCAGTTCTGACCATACTGCTGCAGTGGAGGGGTGTGCAGACCAGCCCACACTCATCACGCTTTAGGAATAGCCCCTTGATGGCAGACAGGCTGTGTCTACACAGCCTGTGTAGCCGTGTACTACACAGAACATGTCCCTGGATCTCTCTCACTGTGATTCCCTATAACAGTATCATAAAATGATAGAAGACCTCAAGTTGGAAGGGATGCATAAGGATCATTGAGTTCAACTTCCTGCTCCTCACAGGACTACCTAAAACTAAACCATACAACTTAGAGTGCTGTTCAGATGCTACTTGAACTCTGACAGGCTTGGTGCCATGGTCTTTTCTTTGAGAAGCCTGTTCCACTGACTGAGTATTATTATTTTGTTTGTTTGTTTGGGGGTTGGTTTTTTTCATTTTTTGGTTGGTTGGTTGGTTTTTTGTTTTAACTGAAAATGTCTGAAGTACTGAAGCCTTAGGTCTACCTCAGGGGCATAGTGTTATGGCACTGAGAGTCCATGGTCTATCCTCCTGGGGTGTCAAAGCAGGTATGTGGGCATATTTGAGGGTACATAGACCTCTGGGATCGCACCAGATGTGTGGTAGCACTGTGTAGTTCCCTCATAAAGTATTCCCAGGTCTCTGCCAGGTGACAGGGCTGTCTCCTGGAGACAGATCGTTGAAGGAATTCAAAAGAGTGACAGGGAATGAGTTACGCATTAGAGTCAATCATGACTTCAGTGCTCAGGCTTCTTTCCTGGTCTTTTAACACTACAGACATAGCCCATGAGGCTGAGGGTGAGGAGCACCTTGCGAGCACACATCCTCTCCAGGAATGTCCACAGTGGCATGCCTGCAAGGCTTTTGTCACTGGGAAAGAGGAGCTAGCAAGAATCTAGGATCCACTTAATCCAAATGAGCTGATCTATGGCAGTTATGTATGAGTCTGCTTTCTGTCTGTAGCAAATGCAAAGAGGGCCCAGCTAAACCACAGTTATAAGGGGTTAAGCTGGGTCAGATTTCCTCCCATGTGCCATAGGGTAGGAACATGCACCCAGTTACCATGCCCCAGCTGATGCTCAATGTATTTATTGTGCAGCAATATTCTGATCATACGTCTGAGCCTCAAGAAATGATTAACATTTCTGGTTTGATTAAGTAAAGGTCCCTTTTGAAGTTGCAAATGATGCTTCTACAATCTATCAAGCAAATATGTATTTATGAATATTTAAAAATGCTAGTTATGCAAATGTGCACTTAGGGAATTTAAAAATACACATAATTAATCTCTTTGGGGTTGCTGTGATCTGTTGAGTGAATACATATCCAAGGAGAATAATCAACCCAATAAGCCAACAATGACTATTGCAGATGGATATTCAGTCGTATCTCCTTTCTCCTCAGGTGATAGTAACACACAGTGGTTCTGGCATTGACAGTTATCTTATGTCTTCAGTCATTGCTCTGTTAGGCTGCAATAGCTCAAGCTGGCTGATAAAGCATTTTCTGCCGCAGCCACACCTAATCAGGGCATTAAGACTCATTATGAAATTATTGCTGAAAAAAAACCCAAACCCAAGTGTATGCAGTGTCTTTTCTAGATTTAATGCTTCTGTTCACATCCTTCATCTTACCATTCGCTTCAGACTATGTCCTCAGAGGTACTCAGGGTTTATTTTTGTAGTGTCTGACCCCACGGTACTTCACTCGCTGGTGGAATCCTCATCCCCAAGCACATGTGATGCCCAAGGAGCTTGGATTTTCTAAAGAAAGAGGTCCTGGAAAACAGCCAAATTGGTATTAACTTAAATTAGCAAAGACACAGAGGAAAGAGATGGTGCTTAAGGTATATAAAAGTCATTTACATTATCTAATAGCTTAGATCCCATGCTTACTCCTGCATCTTGGTTCCTTGGCCACCCATACTGCATGTATATTGCTTCACACCCGAGAAGTTAACAGAATAAAACATAGATGCAGTGCTCTCAGGACAGATGTAGCCTAAGAGGCTAAATGGACCAGCAGTGCATGTCTGCTGGACAGTTAGTATTCATGCACTCACTACCTGTCCAGATGCTCTCTCCCAACTTCCACCTAAGCCTATCAGCTTGTTGTTAGGGAGCAAACAAATGTCTGTAGGAGCCACACATGGTCTCCATGCTACACAGAGAAAAGGTCCACTGAAGAAATCTGGTATCTTTGAGACTTCTTTCCATTTGCTGAATTTGATAGTAATTAGATAATGGTTTTTAAACTTAACGACTGCTGGGGAAGGAGGGCTAGCGAGAACATACATGCAGAATATAGTCTTAGAATACTTTTATATCTTTTTCTCATAAGACAGTATTTTAAAAACTATCTTTGCACATTAATCTCCTTGGTTACTTACATGGTGATCTGTAGGAGATTTTTCTACCCGAGCTGGAGCTGACTAAACATATCTTCTCTTAAGTTTTTAGCTATTCTGGAGTGGGCTTCTAGCTAGATCCATTTCACTTCTTCCCTTACCCCACATCAGCTGGTGATTGGCTCTATAATTTGATCAACAGGGCTTTCATCTGAGATACAAGAGATTGAGGATAAGAGCCTCCTCATAGCCCATTTGTACAGTGTTCAACAGGCAAAATTAAGAAAGCTTCACCCCATCATTCTCCACAGACAACAGTTCACCGTGTTAAAGAGAAGGATTTGACCCTGAGGGAGGATGCTTTTGTCTGCCAGGGTTCAGTTCTTCCTGCCCACTGGATGAGGAGCCTTCACCAAGACATCCTCTGAGCACACACTTAAGGTTTGACCAGAGAGCATCCACCCTACAATTGGAGCCAGCTCACCATTCATCCTGTGTGCATGCTTAGGAATGATTTTCTGTGTTCAGTAGCCATGATTTTCAACACATCAAGAGAATTCTGTTGAAATACCTTTGGATTTAAGGACATGTGAATAATTGTGGTAATGCTAGGAAAGGCACCAGAACAAATACTGTTCTCCTATCTCCATGGCTTTCATGCCGTGCCTTGCCTGCTTATCTGGTGACAAGAGGTTTGGTCTATATAGTCCACCTTCTCATGAAATCTCTGGGTTCATGTTCATAGGTGTTCACACTCATTCTGGCATCAGGAGCGTGCCCTTACCACAAGGCTTGCAGAAGATTCAGCCTACAGCAAGCCAGCATCCCTGGGGTCACTGGTATCCACCATTGGCCTGTCCACAAAGCCCATCAGCCCTTGCTGCCTACACACTCCGGTGGTTAGGGTCCAGCACGGGAACCCAAGGAAATGAACAACTGTTTTGTCAGCACTAACACCCAGAGGATAATGCTAAGCCCCAGATATTACACACTGTATAAGCAGCATAACTAATTTTTTATTTATTTCACATATCAACCGAGACAAGCAGTCAATTTCCACCTCCAGACTTGCAAGATTAAGACAGAAAGAAGAAAAGAACCAGTTACATTTTCAGTGACAAAACTGAGAATGCCATAGAGGCGTTTTAAAATAATTGCTTTAAAAGAATAGGAGCTGGATCCATTCTTTCTGGAAGTGAAAAGTATATTAGGATAGTCAAAAAGACATTTGAACAGACTGCAGGCATGGGATCCTGAGAGTAAGGGCAAAATTCATTCTCATGTTCATTTTCATAGTTCAGCAGTAGTGACTAAAGTTTAGGAAACAGCAGCCTGTTTCTAATTTCAGATGTCTGTGAGAAAAGGCAAAATCAGGACCTTTACATTCAGCAGTGCACTGACTGACATTTTCATATGCTGAGTTTCAGTCACAAAACCGCTTATCTCTAGTGGAAATATTGACACAGATAAGAACAGCAACACTAAATACTTTTAGAAAAGCATTTTATTCCTGAGCTTAAGACCTGCTGTTTCAAGTGGCCACAACTAGTAGTTCTCTTAAGCAAATTAAGTCCAATTATCTGATGTCTAAATTATAATCCTCTCCCTCCTCAGCTCCATTTGCAGCAATTTTTAACACAAGAGCAATAACAGTTACGCACACTTACCTAATTATAGATAATGATCTTTATAAAGAGCTGCTAGAATATGCTAAGCATCTTAGCATAAACAAAACTATTCATTCCTACAGCAAGAGTATGGTAAAGCCTGGTGATCATGGCAAAATAGTACCCCCATGGAAGCAATCTGTTCTGTACAAAATACTATGTTAGTCAAATGACCTGCCTCTTTCCTTTCCTCCATCCCATCAGCTCCAGGTGTTTGTTCCCAGCTCAGAGAGAAATTCTCAGTTCTGTCACATCAGCAGTTTTTAGGAAAGCATCCTTTATTGACCCTGATTTGTGACACTTTCTCTCTTTGCTGCCATGAGGCAGACCAGTTTGAAGACCCACTTTGTCCTGCATCTTACACTGTTAGATAAAAAATAATGACCAGATTCTTCTGCCAGGGCAGATTAAGGGTACCGCTTGTCGCAAAAGGGCCAGATTACCTCAGTATGATTGGGACAGACAATGAAATAGACCTCCCATCATGTCCACTACTTTCCCTTCCCTTCCTTTATCTCTGTAGTCTGATTCTGGACAGTGTTGTCACATAAAACTTAAGTAATAGGTGAGCAAATCCTTTTGGTACCAGATGACTGTGGGTGAAACTTTATCTGCACTGTACCCCACATACTGAAATTTACCCTGTGCATAATAAATTCTTCCTCACAGAAGGGTTCATTCTGCTAGGAACAGGTAAAAGGGAGAGCTGTCCTACCCACTTGTGAACCTAGGCACCTGAGCCCACATGTAGTGCTTGTGGACCTATGGGAGGCCAAGGTCACATGAATAAAAGCCCTGCTTAGCAGCCCTATGTCCCAACAGTGACAAAGGCACAGCCCTGTAGCTCTGTGATGTCCAGGACTCCTCATCTACTGCTGCTCCCCAAGCTTCACCAACCCTACAGATAAAGCAAAAGGCTCCCCATCAGCAAAAGCTTTCCAGGTAACTTCAGGGAGTTGAAAAGGGAGAGGATCAGTGTAAATACAGATTCCCCAACACTGGAGAAGGAGACTATCCTGACATTAAGATCATGCCTTTGCCTCTCCTGACATTGCATCCTAGGCGTTCAGGAGCAAACGCTGCCAGTTTTCCTCTTGCCATTATGAACTCCCATTAGCGTGTCTCTGAAAAACAGATCTGCTGTTAATAGAGAGCTAAAAGGAGATGAAATATAGCCTCTGCATGAGCAGGAGCAGACACTGAGGGCCTGAGGAGGTCTTTGGCAAGTTTTGGAGGACCCAGTCCCTAACGTGCTGTCTGGAGCACGCACGCTTTCTCACACGTGAGGACCAGGTCTGCAAGCCCCAGGGAGGCAGGCTGAGCAGTAAGTGCATTTCCTCCCCTCATTGCCAGCAGATCTGAAAACCCACAAACCTCAGGGCTGGGAGGGGCTGTGGGAGCTACCACCTCACAACACAGTGGTCCAGAATCTGCACCTGACACAAGACCCTCCTGAGAAAGACTGTACTGGCCAAAAAGTTTCCATCAGAGCAGTCTGTGCTCTTGCAGCTTTGACAGCACGGGGCTCACCCTCCTGAGAAATTATTCCTGCTTTGTATCCCTATGCAAAAACAAAGGAGAGGAAGAGTAGTGCAGATCCCAGTTCCAAGTTCTGTGCTATGGACCATCAGATCACCAGCAGCTGCCTTGGGATTTTATGCAATGAGGGCACAACAGCAACCTGTGGTAGAAAATTTTGCTATCCTGGTCATCTGGTAGAAACAGAAATTCCTGCTCAGGGCACTGTGAGAACCATCATGTGGGGTGCTTAAAAGGTGTATTTCTATCAGCTGTTGAGGGTCTGTATTTCTTGAGAATACAAATAAGCTACTTCTATAAGGAGAAACACATGAGGGAAACATCTTTGCTACTGTCAGGAGCAAAAAGAGATGCAGCAATAAGAGAAAATTAGAAAATGACCCCATCAAGGCCTCAGATGTTTGATGCTGCCAAATTAAAAGGTCAGAGAAAGGCATGATGCTGAAACAAATCTGCTTTGAGAGGCCAATCCCATGCTTGGGAAAAGCAGTAGAGATGAGGCTGTTACAAAAGAAGTATGTCTGGTGAAGGACCTGCTTCTACATGTGGTACGTTATCTGGGTGAATATCAGCTTTGATGAAAACTCATATGACAAGTTACTGTACAGAACCTTTCGTAACTTAGAGGTGAGGTTGCAAGACTGTTCACCTCACCAGTGCAAACCTCAACACTGTGGACAAACCCATCTCACGGCTGCTGTTTGCAGCCCACCGCCCAACCTTCCTCATCATCTCCATACAAACAACTGTACAGTGTGTTTTTAGGAAAGCCACACTAACAGTGTGCAGAACGGATAAGCGTGTAGCTGGTGTGCTGGGTTATGAAGACTTCCTGCCTCTTACCCAGGAAGGGCATGGTCTGCAGGTGTCATCTGGGGTGAAAAATAAATTGCAGCTCCCAGTAACTTATTCCTACTTACAACTTTGACTTTCAAGGTTTGTCTTTGTGATGAGAATCCTTTTAGCCATGTTGTATTTATATGGAGAAAACATATGTCTAGAGAACACACGTGACAGTAGGAAAGAGAAGTATGGCATTATTCTGGGCAGGCAGAGTGGAACTGAAGCTACATACACTCACAGACCCCCATTTCTTGCAGTAGTAGAAGCCTGGACAAGCTGGAAGGGGCTGCTGGAAACAACCCTTGAAGGTGTATCTGCAGTGACTTTGCATGACTAACTTTTGCATGTCCCAGGCAACCGGAAAGCAGAGACCCCAGGCTTGAGAGAGGCTTTCCACCTCAGCCAGCTGCTCACCGTAGCAGCTCTGTGAGAATCACCCAAGAACAGCCTCAGCTGGGTGGATTTAACTGTCAAGAAAAAAGTCATTTCCTGCTGATTTGAGCAACAGCACCAACTCTCTCCTGCACATACATTTCTTTGTCCCATTTTACAGATTAAGAAACAAAGAAACAGAAAGGGGCTGTGATGCACCTGAGCTGGTGTGAGACCTGACACCCACTCCCATGATCCAAGACTTTCTCATCAGGGGAATACACTAACAGAATCCATTTCAGTAGTGTCAGCCAGGAGCTTATTCCCTGTTGAATGCATATAGTCACACATTCTTCAGTACCTGAAACTAAGCAGATTTTCTACGAAATCACAGAAATAAAGAATGGTTTGGATTGGAAGGTACCTTAAAGATCACCTAGTTCCAAATCCCCAGCTATGGGCAGGGACACCTCCCACTAGATGAGGTTGCTCAAAGCCCCATCCAACCTGAACTTGAACACTTCTAGGGAAGGGAGCATGCACAGCCTTTCTGGGCAGCCTGTTGCAGTGTCTCAGCACCCTCACAGTAACCAATTTCTTCCTTATATCAAATCTAAATCTACCCTCTTTCAGTTTAAAGCCATTACCCTTTGTCCTACCACTACATGCCCTTGTAAAAAGTCCCTCCCCATCTTTCTTGTAAGCCTTAAGTACTGGAAGACAGCTGTAAGGTCTCCCTAGGTCTTCTCTTCTCCAGGCTGAATAGCTCCAACTCTCTCAGCCTGTTCTCATCAGTGAGGTGCTCCAGACCCTTGATTATCTTTGTGGCCCTCTTCTGGACCCACTCAAGCAGGTCCACATCTTTCTTAGGCTGGGGGGCCAGAGCTGAACACAGCGCTCCAGGTGGGTTCTACTAAGAGATCTGAAATACTTTACCAAATAAAATTTTGATTGAATAAAGCTTTTTGTAAAATAAAAATCCTTCCTTTGACAATGTAGGAAATATGAAGAGCATATTCTCTTCTGCATACTCAGGCCTCTTGCAGTAGGTCCAGTAGACGTTAACGATCCCAGGGTTGACAACCATGTGCCATACACCTAATCTGGAACAATAACTCTTACAATGCCCTTGAATAGTTTCAGCTGATTCCCCACAGAGATCATTCTTTATTTTCAATCACTAATCTTTCTTTTCCCTGGTTAATACTATGCTTTGCAGAAAAGATGGAGTGCCCAATTTGTGTGATTACTACAAATATTTATGAAAACGACATTTTAATGAGATCAAGACACAGTGGGTCTGGTCCCCATCTCCAAGGCCAGGGTTGCAGAGCACAGTTATGTCTGTTTTACTAAGCAAAATCTAAGGAAGATGAGTTGGCAGCACTGTGCATAGGCATGGGACATTTTCTTCCTCTTATCCTGTCCTTTTCAAAAGAAAAGAAAACCCAGCATGATCTTCTAACTAGCTGAAAGAAGAAGGAAGTTGTTCTGGAGAGGGACACATTAATGGGCACTATATTTTGCCCAGTGAGAACAAGGAACTTGGCTTCATTACATGATTATCAGTGGAGAGGATTAAATCTTTTTATCTACTTCTAAGCACAGTTTTCATCTGTCTTAGCCAATGGATTAAATAGAAGCAAAGGAGCAGCACCCGCAGTGATTTACAGAATGCTGATGATATCAAATGTGATTGCTCAGAGCAAGAAAATATTCCTGGCTGTGTTGCACTTTCCTGTTACAATCCCATTGGCAGCACCTTCTGGGTCTCATTCCCCAGTCATCACCTGCTTACCCAGTCTCTGGCGACTCCTCAGCCTACCAGGTGAGTGTGTTCCTTGCTACACCAAGTGGGAAAGTTTGAAGACACCATTCTTACATTGTGCTCTCTGATCCTCTGTCCTCACAAAGGCATCTCCAACAGAGAGACAGAGCCAACAGTCCATGCAAAGCTGTGCAGCATAGTGCACACAGTTGCATGAACACCTTGCAGCTCAGCATCCTTGTGCCTTCAGACCTAGGCAAAATATCTTCAGCACAGGCAAGAACACTGTGGTGTAGCTACACTTTGAATACTGTGGCTCTTCCACCTCAAAAATATACAGCAGAATTGGAAAGAGTAGAGTGAAGGACTGATACAAAGGAAAAAAAAAAAAACTGAAGCAACTTCTGTAGAAGCAATAGCCAAGGAGACAAGAACACTTCAGTCCAGAAAAATGGAGACTGAAAGGGAATATGACATCATATATAATGACATGTATCAAATCTTGGAGAAAGCAGGAAAATTTCTTCATTTTACCCCTCATATGTAAAGAACTAAGGAGCATTTTATGAAACTAGCAGATGGAAGATTCAAAACAAACAAACAAAAATGCTTCACGCACACACACTGAGTTCATCTGTGTTCTCACAACTGGCTGCTGTGGATGCTGAACACTTTAAAAAGCAACCAAGTAAGTTCACAAAACTCATGAAAACCTTGAGAGGTATAACCTATTGACAGCTATTAAGCACAAGATGACTCACCTCCCTGACTGGTAGCTCACAAGCTGAGGCAATGCCTAGACAGGTAACTGTTGGAAATCAGGAAAACTTTGCCATTAAAATGCACACTCGTCGTACATCTCCTATCCTTCGATGCCCACTCTGAGCTTGCTGGGGAGAATTGACTGCCTTTCTTTAGTGGTATCACTACAGATGCTGTTAGGTTGTTTCTTGTGACACACAACCCTGGTGTCAGATGCTTCATGAACTGTTCAGTCCATGCCAAGGTAGCCTATTACCTATGGGAGTCACACAGCCCTGCAAGAATTCCCATACCCTCTTCTTCATCTGGAAGAGATATACATAGGATCACAGTTTTGAGAAAGCCCTTTAGAGCCACATGCTGTTGCAGAGAGATTACCCATGCGTCACCGTGGGGACAGAAGGAAGAGGGAACTGTGTTAGATAAAAGGAAATGCTGAAAGACACTTACCACAGGGCAAAATCCACATAGCAGACAACCATTAACAAGGAGGATCCCAGCCCCTTAGCTGCATCAGGCAATAAATAGGAGGAAATACCCTTCACAAGCAACACGATCCCAGATCCACCCAGGCTTTCTGACAGCTCACCAGATATCACCAGAGGGGCTGCCATAGGGACTCAGAAGATCAGTCTTAGAGCTATCCACTCCAGGAGGGAGAGGAGAGGCATTGGGCCAGCTCTTGGGAACACCTTAATGAGGGCAGTGCACATGTGGCCAGCGTTTCTCTGGTTACAGCTCAAGCATGCTGACAGACTACATCTGTTTCTGAAGCTCCCCACTTATTTCCTAGTTGTCTTGATACGTAAACTTTGTGTATCACCTTACATGTAAGACTTAGTTTTGCACTTGCTTGCAAAGCTTGTTTCCATTAGGTGTTGCTTCACCATAGCTAAGAATAAAGGACCTCAGAAGGAAGGTCCACTTTAATTCACTTAGAAGGAGTTGAGCTGTGATTCACAGTAAGCTGAAGGTGATGGCAAGTGCATAAACATCAGTAAGAGTGTGTTTTCTTTCCAGCACAGATCACTTCACTTGGCTAGGTCTCTGTCAGCCTCATTTACAGAGGTGAAAATATTTACCCTCTCTGGAAATCTACAAACACAAAAGCATGAGATAAGTGCTAAGTATTAGCTGAAGGATTGTAACACTTCAAAGAGACATTGCCACCATGCTGGAACTTCCTTTAGCAATGAGGAAAAGACATTGCCATGAGTAGAGGAGAAAAACACAATTCCTTCTCATTTGCTCACTGAAAGCATAGTTGTAAATCACCCTTGACCAGATGACATGAGAGGAAGAAATGCTGTTTCTAAAGTCGTTTAGAAATCAGTGTCACCAGCACTAAATGCTCCAAATAGTTGTTTTTAAACTGAGGACAGTAAAATTACAGTCCTTGCCATGCACATCAGCAACAACAGATAATGTAACTAAACAGCTTCTATCTCCCTCCTGCAAATTAAATGCAAGTGTCCTCAACAGGATGGATTTGTATTCAATCAATGAATAGATACGGGGCAATTAATTACTGAGTGTTCACAGTAGCAAAATTCCCTTCCTCTGCAGGCAGATAAACTATAGACCTTGCACTGCTATTTGAAGGTGCATGTCCTAAAACCTGTGGAGTTCTACCCATTTATGCCAATGAAAAGTCTATCCAATCATAATCAATGTGAGTATTGTCATCTGAGCCTCTGTAAAATGCAAACACATACCACAGGTTGGAGGAAATTGCAGGTGTAATGATTAAGTAACTGAGCAACCTTTTGATAAGTTCCAAGTAATTTATTTTTCCCTGGAGCCAAACTGTTGAGTCCATACAGTGAGCAGCACCAGCAAGACAGCGAGGGGCTGGCTGGGAGGGAAACCATCCTGTAGCTCTGCTCATGAGTGCAAAGTGACTGTCTGGAACATTCAGCTCCTCAACCACACTTCTACTGAGCTCACTTTTTAAGCTACAGTTATGCTAACGTGCTTCTGCCAAAAAAGCAGCTAACACCTGGTGAAATTTTGAAGACCTCTGCTTGTTCTGACTGCAGCACTTGTCCTGTCCCATGTTACTTCTCTTGGCAACTCCATAGAAACTATTTTTTTTCTTTGGCTGGTTCCTGTAAATAAGGATTCAGGGAGTTACCACCTGGCTTCAGACACCTGGTTTGCCAAACTTTCTTCTTTTAAAGTGCTACTTTTCAAGAAACAGGGAACGTTGTGCTGAGACAGGGAGCAACATTGACTGACTTCTTTACACTGAAATTACTTCTTGGTCCTGTCTTTTAATTAAGAAATCAAGTATTAAAGAAATAAAGTCTTAAAGTCTCCCACAGGAGAGGCACATGGGAATGAGCATCCGGAAAAACTTGGATTAGCATCTGGAAGTGCCTACACTGTCACGTTCCTCTGACACAAACCCCTGAATTGCCAGTGCCCAAGTGACATTACTCCATGTTCACAGAAATAACTGCACAGGACATACACACAGACCTGTTAGACAATTCAAACACCTCTCACAACATAAAGAAGTACCCCAAAAGGCTGGAGGGAAGGAAATGGGTATCCAAGCACAGGAGAGGTTCTCCTCTCACTGAAATCAAGCCCCTGGTACCACCACCTCCAACACTCAAGTGCACTTTCAGGTGCTAGATAATTCTGCAACTCTGATCCAAAATTAATTTCAGTTCCCAGGGACAACAGATTTACAAGAGCTGTCCTCACCTGTGTCTGCAAAATAATCACATTCTACTCCTCTGTTTTTTAAGGGTTCTGTGTCTCCCACAAAAATGTCTCTTAACTTGCAGGAATATAGCAGCGTCCCTGTAGTTTACCTCACATTATACACAGCCATAGCAATGAGATAGAAAAGCCTTCTGGCTTTAGCCACAGCCCACCAATTAGTGTTGTGTAGGCCAATGAACTTCAGAAGCAAATGAAGTTTTAACCCAAGGTAATGAGTGTCAGTGTGTCATTTTTCAAAATGGGAGAGAAGTGAACACCATAATTTGAATCTAATGTAGTTTTCCATGTTCTTCAGGAAACAAACCAAATATTTGGCTATGAAAGTAGATCTGCTCTTTCAAATAAGACTAGAGTGGGTTTTTTGGGGTTTTTTTGGTGCTGTTAACACTGGCCCATCACCACCAGCACTGGTGTCAAAGGCATGGGGATGCTGCAGCTGATTCCAGTAGAGCGAGGTTAACCCAGAGCTACCTGCCTTTGATGACCTAGCCCAGAAGATCCTCCACATGCACAGGCTGTGCAAAATCATGGTCGAAATAGCAGAACTTCGAAATGGGAAGGAAGTAGGTGAAGAAGAGACAGCAGTGAGTTTTGGCAAAAGAGGAAGTGTCAGTTTGTAGAGAAGCTACTAATAAAATCACTCAGGGAGCAGCCTTGGTCTCATCTCGTTTAATGTTTTTGCAACTGACCTCGATATACAAAACAAGTGTGCCATTGATATTTGCTCATAGCATAAAGGACACAGGTCCTATTTTTCTAGGGGAGGCTTGCAAAGCCAAGAACTGGAGGAGCAAGGCGACTGGAGACACAAAAATGGGATGAAATTCCAAGCTGCTCAATACAGGATTATACAGTCATAGAGTAATAGTGAGAACTGCTACCGAAGCTGAGAGCTCATTAACTGGAGACGGCTGAGGAGGAGAAGAAGCAGGGAGCATTAGCTAATTAGGGGATGACTTAAGCTACCAAGTGATGCAACTACAAGAAAAAGCAAATGTGATCCTAGGATATGTCAGTCAAGGTACTTCCAGAGGAGGCAAGTAATGGTTGTCGTAGCGTAAAGCAGTGGTGCAACATGGAATGGTAATAACATACAAAAGGCTGTACTAGTTCAGACCAAAGGTCCTCCTAGCCTATTATCCTTTCTTCAAGAGTGAAAAGAGTAAGAACAGGAAGAATAAGAATAGGACAAACACATGTAAGACTTCCCTCTGATACTCTCACAGCCTCGAAACATTTTCAGCCCAGGGGATTTCCTTTGCTAGTTGTAGTTTGACTATTAAGCAACCCACAATGGATTTTTCTTCCACGTGATTCTCAGTCTACCCTTGGTGCAGTGTAAAATCCTTGAATCCACTGTGTCCTTCAGCAAGGACTTCCTTACATTAACTGCCTGGTTCTCTATTCTGCTCCTAATAGCTCCTACATTTGATGGGGATGGAGATTTTTCTTTTGCTTTTTGATGGGTAGAAAAGTGATGTTTACATGTCTAATTCAGTCATCCATGCCCAAGCAACATTAGCTTCACCTTGAAGGGATACTGAGGTACAAAATCAGGCTAAGATAATGAGAGATGTGAGAAGTCCATCACAGGAGTTGAGTTTAAAGGAAGAGTTATGATTTCTGTCTGTACATATCACTGAAAACACCAGGTAAGAAGCAGAGTTACTAAAGATAAAAGGCAGTGCTAAGACAAAATCAGGCTTGGATATTCATTCAGAGTGGTGATTAGAAGAAAGCTGAGGACTGACTGTGAAACAGCCTCTCAACAGAAGGGGGTAAAACATGAAATTGGTTCCAAGGTGGGGCACAGTCACTGAAAAGAAGGTTGCCTGCAGTACTGGGAGTAACACGGGAAGGCCCCACCTAGGTATGCATTTAATAACATATGAGGTGCTTCACCCCAGCTCCCTCTGCAACTCCATTTAGGCCTTCCCAAGGGTGATGCTGCTTCCTTTCCCTTGAAGACAGAGTATATTTCTTTGCAGATAGACATCCAGAGACCTACCAAAAGCACCCAGAAGAAGCTAGCTAGGCTGTAAAGCTTGCTGCTGGTTAACATTACGAGTCATTACCCGATGAAGAATAAGCTTGGGCAGGTACACAGGAGTAGGAAACCTACATTAATCCTTCTACCTCAGAGCAAAATGGTGGGAGGAGCTGATTACACAATCCTTAACTATTTAAATAATTCAATATTTATTAAATACTTAAATCATTTAAGTGATTATTTATGGACTGACTAATACCCTCATTTATTGCTTCTTGTGTAGACAATCTCAGAGTAGCCATTACTGTAAATACCTGAGCTTACAGTAGCTCAGATAACAGGAGTGTGAAACTAGGTACAGAACGGACAAAGAAAATATTTTGGTTTGGGTAAAGGGTTTTTTGAGTAGGTTTTTTTTTGTTGTTTTGTTTTCGGTTTTTTGTTTGTTTGTTTTGTTTTGTTTTGTTTTTTGGGGGTTTTTTTGTGTTTTTTTTTTCCCCTTTGGTCACAGCATTTATAAAAACTCAGACTACCACCACATTAAAGAGAAACAAAGAAAAAAGCAGAGCCTTCAGAAGACTTCAGGCTCAGTGTTTTCCTTATCACTCAATGTATGACCAAAACACTACAGGGTACATGTTGGAAAGTTAACTGGTCAAAGGTTTTATTATATACACTGACATAAACACAGGCACATTCCAGAGAAGGGTAAGATGACTTTAAGATGTTTCTTTTCTCTTGGGAGGCCAGAAAACTGGGAGGAGACATTTCCTCAATGAGATCCTATCTCACAGGCAGGAAGAGTAAATGTCTTCTCTACTAAATTGCCAGTACAGATGGCAACCCTGATTCAAAAGAGTGAGACCAGGCATGTAAAGCTCTTTACCTTGGCTGTCAAATGGCTGCCAGGCTCTTTGATGTCCCTGGCAATCTCAGAAGCTTCAGCCTAGTGACACAGGTTATAACACTGTGCTTCAGTGCCAAAGTCATTCAGCCAAAATCCAATGTCCAGTGGGACAAAGATTTGGAGCTGAATACAGGTAGAACTTTTAAAATAATCATAAAACATGAAAATATGAAATATGAAAAAGTAATGTAAATTTTCTATAAGGTGCACACAAAAAAATACATGCAAAAATTTCTTTGTATTACTTATTTGATTTCTTGGTGTGTACACAAATACATTCTTTTTTCAACAAACAAAATAATTTTTCCCATCACAGAAACACAAAAATGTGGGTTTGATAACCACTCACCATATTTTTTCTTTCAAAAGTAGAGGAGGGATGGATTGCAACAGCAGTTGCAGAGTTTCAGAGGGCTAACCTCACACCACTAAGCTATAGACACTTCACAAAGCAACAAAGAAGCCCCATGTCCCATGTGAATGGAGATCAGCAGAGAGCAAAACACCTTAAAACACAGTCCCAGCAAATTAAAATTCTTGAAATCTTGTTTGGAGAAGAGAAAATGAACAAACACATTTAAAAAAGCAAAACAAAAGGAAAAAAAAGCAAAACAAAACAAACAAAAAACAACCAACCAAACAAACAAAACAAACACCACCCTCATGATTTCTCTTCTAGTCCCACTGGGTCCATGTCATCACCAAGATTAACAATAAAATCAATTTATTATGTTCCATTGGAGGCAGCCTCAGGAGAGAAATCAAAGAATGAGAGGAAATGAAAGCTGACCAACTTTATCACCTTTGGAGTCAGTCCCAAAGATCTCAAATTAATTTAGATTGGTGGGGCAGCACATAAAAGCTGGCAAGTGCTTTACCACTGCAGAGCCTCTATACAAACCAGTGAAGTGCTGTTGTCTCCAGGGCTTTTCAGTAAGCCAAACATTTTTGTGAGCTCTAAGTATTTCTTCCTTTGGCCATTTCAAGTTTACTATCAGAGGTGGAGGGGAAAACTTTCACATTTTCTTCTTGAATTCTGCAGGGAGCCATCTCTCTCTCCTGAAAGACCCAGCGGTGACATTTCTGCATAGAAACTCTTCCCCCATGAGAGGCTGCTGGCTGTAGGCTCTTCCTGCTCCCAGCACCATCCCTTCTTGGCCAGCCACTCAGGGACAGCATCCCCAGTCAGCAATGGTGCTCACAGGAACTGGGGGCTGCCTGCAGTGAATCTTGGAATTTCAGCAACCAGCAACGTCTCTGCTCGAGAAAGATTCAGTTCCCTGTGAGTCACTGCAGGTCTGCAGTGCAGAAACTCTCCAGAAAAGGATGGTGACCTCAGGGAGTTGCTCAGGTGGGGAGCAGGGATTCCCCCCACCACTGCTACAGCTGGCAGCACAAAACTTGACCCCAGCCTCCCTTCCCTCAGCCACACTGGGGCTACAACAGCACCTGGAGCTCTCTCACCCACTATTTCTTTTTGTCCTTTTCCTGGAAATTTGATTTCAGAAGTTTGAGAACAAGACCTCCAAGTACCAGTTTGCCTGCCTTTCCTCACCATGCCTCATTGTGCTTCATTTTCAAACCACATCACCATTTCCTTTTCAACCTTTGTTTTAATATCTGGGCCCCAGACTTCCAGACACAAGACTGGCTCTGTGCAACTGCCCTGCCTTACCTCAGGCCAAATTTCAGAGCATCCAAAGAGAGAGAGAGAAGATCCTGACGGACACCTTCTCTACCCTCACCTCCTTAGCAAGTGGCTGTCTCCTGGAAACACACAGTTAGTCGTGGATCTCGTTAGCTCTGGTGATTCAAAGCTGTGTCATCTGCAGATGGGCACTGCCTTTTATTCCTCCACTGGGTGCAACTCTCCAAATTGCATGAAGGTATTAAGCATCCCTAGCCTGATTTCTTAGCAGCCAGCAACATGGAGTCTGAGCCTACAATTCTGGGGAATCTCCCTCAAAATTAGACATTCTCGATACCTTAACACCTTCTGCACAAGCCATAGGATGCTCTGAACTGTGTGCTTCAGACAGGAGATGGCCTCCAGGTAGCATTCCTCACTGTGTGATCAAGTGCCACCAGCGAAACTGGGGCCCTAGGAAAGGAGACTTTTTTCAGCTACAGACTGAACATTCCAACAAAAATTGAATTCCATCATTCAGCCCCAGTTCTACATTCAGTAGGAGGTAAAGCCTCATGAAAAAAAATGTATTTTATGGAAAAATTCCTGATCTTCCAACTTAACTTACCAACTGAGGACACCCACAAGGAGTGAAACAGAGACTGTACAAAGTTTGTGTCAGCCAATGCTGAAGGCTCAGCCCTTTCTGAAAGAAAGCCTCACTGAAGAAAAGAGGCATTTATTACCATCAAAAATCTGTACTCTTCACAAGCAGTTTAGGAACTGCCACCTTCTTTTGCTATCCCCCTCACCATGTTGCCTCACTGGAGGGCTGCTAATATTCGTGGAGGGTCTCCAAAGCATGGTGGAAATACATCGTGAATAAAACTGGGGGTAAACTGTGTGCTCCAAAACAAGAAACTCTGTCCCCAGTCCATCTCTTGGTCCACAGGCATTTAAATGTTGCGTGCAAATAAGTTTTTTATAAATTTTGATATTTTTTTTAACTGTCTGCCATCTCTTCCTGGACTTGAATGCGAGGAGTAGTTTGTCTCGGCGTAGCTCTTGGTGGGTAGAACCACATGATCAAAGCCACTTTCAAAAGTAAAGTGTAGTCAGGCTGCTGGCAAGCTCAGAGGACAGAAGCAAAGACAGACAGAAGGACTTTTCAACTGCTTTTCCTGGTGGTCAGTTCAGCTGAGTGTCAAAGTACAGTGATAGGCTAAAGAAGAGATGCTGTCACTGGCTCATGCCAGCCTCGCCTGTAAATAAATAAAAGGCATCATTCTCCTCTGCTATGAATCTGGCACTTTTCACCAATGCTAAATTGATTTAAAACCTTCCAAAGGAAAAGCCTCAATGTTTAATTTCTCTGGCTAGCCTTAGATTCTTGGCCCCACTTTATTTTCCGTAACATCCAGTTTATTTCTTTTTACACTTGTTATCCTTCAAAAATGCTATTGTAATGAGATCGTGACACTCTACAACTATCTCCAAACTTAAATATTCCCTTTCATTTAAGACAGTTTATGTATAAATTTCATAAGATTTTGAACAATGTTATCTTGAAGTACACAGTGTTCAGAACCAGGGTGGAAGGAAAATAAACGCATAGAAAATAAAAAGCAATAAAAACTCAAATTAAACTCTTTTGATCCTCCAGAAAAACTTACTTGATTTTATTTATTTTCTTATTCTTCTCTGCTTCCTCTGCTCAGACCAAGAGGAAAATACTGAAATACCACATGAAAAAAAAAAAAAAAAATTGTTACTGTATTTTCAGTTCAGTGAGGACTGGAAAATTGAAGAGAAAGCTGTGCAGTGTGAAACTAATCTCAGTTCATTCACCTCAGAAAAGTTGTCTGATTAAGGGCCATTATGTAATTTATTCTCTGAAATATGGATCTGTCCGTTTCAAACTGGTGCAATGCCACAAACACACCAAGGATTAATTACTCACTGCTACAGCCAAAGTCGTTGCTCCCCAAATTCCTTTTATTTCAGCCTCACATAGTTCACCATCAAATAGTTATTTTTTCCCCCTTTTTTTTCCAGAGTGGGTGTGGCTTAAAACCAGAGGACGTTGCTTCCTTTTCCCAAATCAATTTATCTGCTGCAGAAATCTCTCCAAAAGCAAGCAAACTACATAGCTTTTAAAGGTGAAGGGTTCATGCTCAACCTCTGTTCATCCCCAGGTACATGTGACTGCTTGGGAGTTTGGTTGGCATTTCCCTCTGAGTTCCTGCATTGGCCAAGACAGGTCTAGACCTTGGTTTGGAAAAGCTGCATGACCAGCCACATAAATACACCTTTGAGATGAGGAATAAAGGAGCAAATTAATGCAGGGGGAGGAATCTCTGAGCTGCTCTCAAGCAAGGTCACAAGTACCAGAAAAAAAAAAAGGCAAGAAAAAATAGTGGAACCAGCTCCAATAACATTCCTACTACCTTTGAATACTACTGTCACAAAATTTCTGCAAACCAGTGCCCTCTCAAACCAGAGAACAATGTTATGGATAGGGTTATACAGAGGTCCCAAGGCAGCAAGACAAGCAACTGAGTTCCAGAAGTGCTTCTTTTTACTACAGACATGCTATGGGGTCCAACCACAATCACCCGTAGATTATCTGACATACCCAGTCCTACTGCTACACAACAGTCCACTGTGCTGGACAGGACTCAGCTTTCATGTTCATTTTCTGGGGGTATAATCTCTACCTAACATGTTCAGACTGTCTTCTAAATCACAGACTTGCAGTCCAGCCTAGATGTCCCTGAAGCTTCAGGCTTTACACTCAGGCTTCCAACTTTCCCATCCCCACATCTCAACAACCCCATCCCATAACAAGGCACCTTGAAGTCAGCATTGCTGGAGTCTAAAAAGGACACCAAGGATGTTTATTAACATGCTAAGGAGAGAAGACACTTTAACATTGGTGTGCTCAGCTTTTAGGAGCCCAAACCAAGATCCCGAGGCTTTTAAAACTTCAAAGTTTAGGGCATTTGGCTTGAGAGCAATCATCACAGAAATCTGTTGATTTAGTGATTTGTTTAATGTTGATTGGTAGATTGGCACATTTTGTAGGTGGAAAGTGTCTTTCTTGGGGCTGCCTGTGAATTGTCCTTCCCCCTTCAAAGCAAGTTGCCTTTAACAGACAGTGGTGGGGTTCATTGCCCAACCTGTGATCTGTTCCTCTGAAATCACTTCTCCCCCAGACTCTGGTCTCCCCCCAGTCCAACAGGCATATTCTGGAGAACCGCCCCTGCAGCAAAGATGTAATTAAAGTCCAGGAGGATTCACATGATCAGCTTGAACTCACCTAATCTCCACATAGTCAAAAACATTCAAGGAGACATTCCAGGCCAGGCTTGATGAGGCTCTGAACAGCCAGACCTAGTTGGAGATGTCCCTGCTTATTGCAGGGGGGTTGGACTGGATGACCTTTGGAGGTCCCTCCCAACCTAAACCATTCTTTGATTCTATGAAAAACCTACAGTGTCCCAGTGCTCCATACAGTCTTCTCCAGTGGTTCTCACACAACAGCATGAAAAACAACCAAGTCCATGCCTTGTTATCAGACACACTACCTAGTGCTCACATACTACATTTCTTAAACCTATGGGTAACTTTGCTTCAAACTGTACTTAATGTGAAACTTCCTAAGGTATAAAAAAAAAAAAACCCAAAAACCCAAAACCCTACTAAATAAAATCCTCAAGCATGTTACCTCAACATTACAAAAAACAAGTAGTTCAATTTCAGGTAATTTTGCAGCCCTGTTCTGTGAGATTTGTGGTGTTGGCTTCAGAGAAGAAGGATCAGTTCAGGATCCTTATCCTTTTAAGATAAAGACATCTCTGAAACCCACAGGCATTTTACCTCAAGGGTCAAAAGGAGTGTCCATTACAAGGCTCTTCTGAAGGTCTCCCCCTTTAAACCCCCTGTCTTAGTCCAGTCTAATCTCTAGAAGCAAACACATGGTAAGAGCATTAATCCTGTTCTCTGTTTTACAGGTTTCCCTCCTCCACTGATAACCAGTAGAACTCCCAACATCAGTGGAACACTAGTAGGAAAGGTTCTAAATAAGCCTTAGTGCCAGAGGCTTTTTTCCTCTCACCTTTTAGTGCACTGGGGATTCCTCAACACATGGTCCCACACTTCCCAGGTTGAGTACCCATCAGAGGTAATCCTAGTTTCTATCTTACTTTCCCTCTTCTGAAAACCAGCTCATTCTCAGAGGAAACTCATCCAGGCTTAACTCTTCCAGTAGAAAACTTGGCAACACTTCTGGATGTTCTATAAGCAGGTCAGAGGGACTAAATGGGTACCTTGTACAATTCAACCCAAATTAAAAATGTGTGTGAACACAATAGAAGCACAAAGTTCCTGGGAATGAAACTGGCCTCTTTATTCTACTTTTAGAGGAGTTAAAGGGGATGCTCTTTTCAACTAATGATGGTAATACACCCAGTATGTCCCAGGGCCAAAATGCTCCTTCAGTTCCCGCAAGTACACAAGCTGGAAAGAATTTTAAGAGACATTATCAGAAAGAATTCACAGTGAGATAAACACTTACTTCTTCCATTTGCTTTCATTCAGACTTGACTTGTCACTAATAATTATGACAGAGGATGTGATAAATGTCCGCTCAACATTTGTAAGAACAATATGCTTTACCCAAACATGAGAACACACAGGAAAAAAAGGCTAATCATAAACTCATCATTTCTTTCACTAATCATTACTGCTCTGAGTCACTGTTTCTATGAATTGCCTCACTTTTTTTTTTTCCTTCAGGAGTGAAGCAAAGGAAGCAACCTTCTTTTGTTCCTTACCTCACATCTTTTTCTTTTCATGTTCTTATGCATTTTATTTCTTCTTGTCAAGAGTAGGCTGATGTTCTAAAACCTACATTTGAATTGTCCAGACTTCACAGATCTATTTAATGGCTAAGAACAGCTGAAATACCAAAATGCTAATCCTAACTGTGTTTTCATTCACATAAAATACAGCTCCTGGGAAGTTATGTTCTTTTCATGGAGTTGGATGGAACTTGAATGACAATTTAGGCCTCTTTCACTTTTCCAGGGTCTGTAAAAGGTCTTCTGCCACCAAGCTAAGACCTGTTTTTATCTGGGGCCTCTGCTTTGCTTTTGTACCTCGGCAATGGGTGAAACATCTTGAGCTGAACACCTTCCTACTATTCTCAAATGAAAAATAAATATGATAGCTTCAAAGTCTTGATGCTCCCTCCTGCCAGGAGGATAAAAGTCACACCAACAGCCCCAGAGAGCAGGCACCACAGGTAGGAGAGAAAGATGGTGAGGAAAATGACACAGGCTCTGTTGGAAGATTACAATTGTTGAATGAACACATTTATAACATTTAATATTTTACTGAGCTCAACATTTCCTTCATGAACCATTGTTATTCTTTCATCAACAGGACTCTCTAAATCAGCAAAACTGAACAAACACTTTGGGGTGTTGTAATTACCAAGAGTCTCACAGACATGGAATACCTGCTCTGCTTTCTGGGTACACTCTGTAGAGCTAGGTGGACTCTCAAACCCACCTCCATGCTGTCCACAAATGGGACCATGTATCATGCTGGACACCTTCAGGTTTTTTGTGCTGGCAAGTAGATTTTCTGCATATCTTAGGATTTCAAAGGCAAATTCTAGATCCTGCAACTAACTGTGTAACTCGTATGGTACTGAGTGCTCTCACCTTCTCTTGGCTTCCTAAAAAGTGCAGGGTTCTCAGTGCTTTACAGTAGGACTCAGCAACCTGTTGGATTTAGCCCTTGATAGAAAAATACTGTTTCTAAGGTAGGAAACCCAGGTCTGTCATTTACTTAGCATTCAAATAACATGAGAAGTTCTGGATATTTCATGATCTCTGGAGGAAAAAAAAAGAAAAAGAAAAAAAAAACCACAAAAAAACCACACAAAAACCCACACCAACCACCAACAAATGAGCTGGGGCAAAATGAACACATTGCTCTTTAGAATCTGCACAATCTGACAGTTACATAGCAATTTGGAGTTATTGTCAACAACTCTATCTCCTTGGAGACCGGCTGACGCTGCAGAGAAATATTAGATGGGAAATTAAGGTTAACAAAGGGTTTCCTACTGTTGTTCCTAGTAATATAAGCA
Source organism: Megaceryle maxima (assembly GCA_024605025.1). Taxonomy (NCBI): domain Eukaryota; kingdom Metazoa; phylum Chordata; class Aves; order Coraciiformes; family Cerylidae; genus Megaceryle; species Megaceryle maxima. The sequence goes on along the minus strand of JANHGN010021821.1, from coordinate 62,149 downwards.
CTTTACACATCAGTTCTAATTCTGCTGAACAGAGAAAAAGGAAATGGGAGAAGAAAATTTAAACAAGGGCCTTCATTCTACAGCAGAATTAGCCAGCAGAACACCCATTAAAATTAGAGGCACCTCACCCTTAACAGACTCAAGTTCCCACAAGCAAATTTCTGATGCAGCCTTACCTTACCTTACCTGGCTTGTTTGGAGGCCATCTGTTGACTGTAATTGCTTTAAAGTTCCATGATTCTGCCATTAACCCAAGTTCAATCGCTGTTTTTCAGCAAAGTCTTCTCTTTGAAATTATGAATGAAAATATTTCAAGAGGTCTAGGAATCAATTTCCAGTAAGAGCCTGTCTTTTCAGCTGTTTTCCCAAAGTATTGCAACGTTGCCACCTTGGGCTAGGAAACCCTCACATGGTCAGAGATCAGGCTGCCAATTCCACATTAGCACGAGTGGTTATGGTTCTCCGTGTTCTCACATGCTTGGAAAAAAAGGGGGATATTTTGAAGTAGAATCAGCACAGCATGCTTGCTTAGTGGATCTTTCCTCAGGATCCTGAGAAGAAGCTAATGTTTCCTGGGTCAGGCTGCTATCTGAAGAGAAAAGGCTCTTGCCCTTCTCCTCATTCACACTGGGGAAGACCACATCCAACCTTGGACACTGAACATTCCTATCACACTGGGACCAAATGGACCTCTAATATCAAGTTTTAAGTTCCACTCTGACTCAAAGACTCCTGGCCATCCTGTAAGTGCTTTTTGCTGCTTCCAGCTCTGCATCGTGGGCATAAACAGGTTTGCAGAAACTCAGGAGGGAGAAAAATAAAGTGACATTTCCTTATTTCTTTATGAGTAGTAAACAGACTTGGCCTGTTCAGTCTCTGCCATCACCATGTATGTAGCCCCTGCTGCCCTGCACGTTCCTCATTCTTTTTATTGCATTAGCCTCTCACTTCATCTTTATTTTGGACTGAAAGAAATTTGGAGATGGACTCATCTATCTGTACAGTACAGTATGGGCTGGGTAGAGAATTACACACCATGAACTTCCAGATAACGTCATTATCATTTTGAATTTGAGATTTAGGAAGTCTGAAATTTTTTAGACCCTTCCTTCCTTTTGAACGATATAATCCTGGTTTAAAAAGAGCTGTGACAGAGTGGAAACAGGGTTGCATAGCACAAAAAATGACCTACCAGTAGCAAGAGAGCTTATAAAATTCAGGAATTCTGGATTTGAAGGGGAGTGTGAATATATTGGCAAATATTTCCTCCAAACCCCTCTAAAATGCTTCTGTCCCTGCCTATCTTCCTGATCCCTGGCTCAAGCTACATTGTGCTCATCCACCCAGTTCATGCCTCTACATCCCAATAGTCCTATCTATATTCCAGACCATCTCCCTCCCTTCAGTGTTCCTGCTTTTCCTTGCTCAGTCTGTCCCTGCCTCCCCTTTCTTCAGTATCTGACTCTGCCTTCCCAGCCACATCCATCTCTGCTAGATCCCTCATCTACCTAAACTGATTTTCCACTCGTTCAACTGTCCTTATTTTACTGATTCCCCCATATTTGGATAAGGCAGCTTTCTCCTTCACACTACTAGGGCACCAGGAAAAGATCATAAACAGGAGAGGTATCTTCATCCTCTTCACACTTCCAGAAGCTGCTCCCAGATCAGCCCACAGTGGTTCAAGATAGCCACAGGAGAGGTTTTCCAACCCACCATAGACTCAGATGCTCTGCATGCATGGAGCATGCACAGGAGGACATTGCCAGGGCTGGAAGATGGCCAGTAGAAAAGATATCTTCAGGAGATTTGACTTCTAAAAAGACCTGCAAGTTTGTACCTCAAATTTGTGAAAATGCATATTTCACATGGCTTATAACTTGATCACGCCTGGAGAGCTGTTTCACAGGGATGGAAAAGAGCCATCTTTGATAAAAAAGCAACCTTTTCTTACTGTATTTTGAACCTCTGCTACAAAGTAGAGAGAAACATGGAAAAGAGAGCATTAACAAGAAAAACAACACTAAAGTGAGAACTTTTTTTTTTTTTTTACATGTTGACTTTATCTTGAACTCTCTTTTTAGGGGGAAAAAAAATAAATAAGCTATTCTGGTCTCATTTGCCTATTATACTTACCTTATGGCAGCACACTGCACTGCAAATTTCAGCCTACAGAGTTGAGCTTAGAGACCGTGAGTAATAATTAAAACCAGAATACTGAGCTGCCAGGTATCACATGACTTTAATGATAATCAACCAGCCCCACCTACAATCAGGTCTTTAAAATATTAGAAATGAACCAGCCATTTCTAACCTCATTTTGTTCATCATTGCTATACCTTTTTTGTTTGTTTGTTTGTTTTTTCATCTGCTACTCCTCCAGTTCCTCTCATCCCAGCCTAAGTACCCTGTGAAAAGACCAGTCACTGCCTGGGGGTTATGGTTGTTTTCTAGGACATGTACACAGAAGATTTCACTACAGCTGGCAGTTTAATGCTACATTGTCCAATAGCATAGTAATATTTTCAAGGAACTGTGTAATTCTCTATTCTTTCTGAATCAGTCAAGAGTTTCATTATCTAAATCCGTGTGAGAACACAGGAAGCTGTGTTTCCCCAACTCCTGAAATATCTGCCTCAGGAAGGAAGGTATATTGTCTTTTTGATGCCTCTGTTTTGCTTGTGAGGTGGTTCTGTGTGCCTGTTTTGCAACAGCACTACAAAAGCAAACCAATTCAAATCTCCTATGGAAATGCCATGTTTGCTAGACACAGTTTGCATCCTTTTAACTCAAGGGTGACTGGATCTTGAGCATATCTTTAACATTATCAAAACCTCTATCATCTGGGGAGCTCCAAAGTGTGATCTGTTTGAGCTGCAGTGGGAAATGAACAATATGAAAATGAATCCCTGCATTTCAATCACCCCATGTTTTTGTTTTGGGAAAGGGAAATATACTTCCTGAAAGTCTTACACTAAGTCCAGGACAAGAAAAGAAAACCCATTCTAATCTTTCCTTTTAGTGTGTGAAAAATAATATCTACAGCAAGGGATGATTTTTTTATGACCTCTGAAGGAATGAAAGCAGAGCTGAAATAATAAAGATTACTCAGACTTCAATCTTCCTCATTCTTTGCCTAAACAAATCCTACTCCAGGCACCAGTAGTTTGATCTGACTAATAAAACCTGAAGATACGGAGATTCAGCACAGTTAGGAAAGTGATACTAAGCCAGTGAAAGTTGCTGACATGATAAATCTCAGCCCCAAAGTGTAAAACATCAAAACATCTCTGTGAAGTTTAACTTCTTGGACTTAAAAGGCAACTAGTTTTATTATGCTTTAAAAGTTTCTGAAAATTATCCTCTTTTTTTTCTGCTCGCTCTTATTGCTTCCCTACCAACAGAATACACAGTTCAGAGAAACATCTACACACACATCTACAACAAGCACATCGTCAAATCCCACTGGCATCAGCTGGGAAGTAAATTTCAATCCACACCAACCTACCCAACCCTTTTGACCGCTTCTCTTGCAGAGTCCCATCCCTACTGACCTGCAGAAACCTCCCTCTGATGTGTCTGTGTCTGGTCCCCAGGCCCTGACCCATGATGCCCGTGCTTCAGTTTAGCAGCAGGAACAGATCCACTCACTCTCGGGCTTGCTACTGGCTGCGGTAGCTTTGGGTTAGACCTGGAAAGGGTGCTCCTCTAAATTACCACAAATGCAGGCAGAGACAAGCAAGCTTTGAGAGAGCTGTCAGAAAAGGGTGGTAGGTCCTCTTCTGGGCATTGCTTCGGTCACTAAGGGAATAGCAAGAGGGACAGATGAGTGCCCAAGGAGCAGAGCAGAGCAGGTGTAAGCAACAGCTCACCAGTAATTTTATCCTCACCACATCTACTGTCCTCATACTTACTGGTGTGGGAGAGTTGGCATGTTCTAGCAACTCTGGTGGAAAAGGATAATACTTCAAAAAGGTTTTCTTCTTGAGCTCATAAATGAACATTTTTAGAATGGCAAGATATTCCTTAAGGTTACAGGATACTTTCTCCCCCTGCTACTCGTTAGACTGGATAAACATTTCACAGCAACAAAATAAAGCATAGAAATTACCCCAGTGGGCTCTGGTAGTCCATACCACATATTCTCTCTCTCATCTTACAAAGACAGCTTGAATTTCTGTAAAATTTCACATATCCATCTTTATACACAGTCAACACTGGCCTACTGGTATAAAGTAGAAAAAAATTCTGAAAGGTTTAACATAAGAGCTTTCAGGCCATGTGTATTATCAGCTCAGAAATCTTCCCCACAACAATCTATGGTAAGAAATGAAGAACAAAATAATGCTCTTAAAAGGCTGCTGAATAAGATAGATAGAACACTCATTCAGGACTTCTTAATGTGGTTTTTATATTCTCCCATGGATACATTTGTACTTTATAATTCAGTTTCTCCCCTGTCCAATTATCTACAGACAATTTAGTCTTGGGTGGATTATAATAGGTTCTGCTTCAGTTCAGCCAAGAAAGAATTGTAGATGGTTGGTACAAGGCCAGCAGCAAAGGAGTGGCAGATTGCTGAAGTATTTTCAGGGTCATTTCTTATTCTGAGCTTCCTACAGTGTGTCCAAGCATATTGTAATCTTAAGGTTTTTATGTTCAGCACATATCCAGGTCCGAGGCAGAAGTTTTTACTTCCCTGCTTATTTCAAATGTCTTTCAGATATGAACAATTACCAGCTCACTTCTTATGCAGAGTCCAGAAATAGCCTACATTAGCACTCTCCATTCTCCTACCATCACTGTTTCTCTCATTTTCTCAAGACCAGCAGCTAAAGACTATGCTCTCTACCAACCAACTTAGGTGAAGTACACTCGAGCATAAGAACTTGGTTTTGATTGTTTTATTTTAACCTTTTCACTTAGGAGGACCTGAACATGGGGAAAAAAAAATCCATTTAAGTGCTTTTTAAATGACAAGTCTACACTCCACAGTTTAACCAGTGTGATACTGCATGTGCCTGAGAACATACTGAAAGAGAGATAAATTGAATGTGTTGAGAGCTCAGTTATTACAGTGCATTAACACCACAGACCTTAACTTCTCTGTAATTCTCACATGCAGCTTCCTGTAATATTATAAAGTCCCTATTGTCTTGTACAGAACAGACTCTGGTACTTTCCTCCTTTTTTAAAATATACTTGACATTTATAATACCATCAAAAGCTTTGAGGTTTTCTGGCAAAAGTTCTCAAAGCCTTGTTTCCTGTTCTGATCGACAGGCAGACATAAAATTCAGAGCAGAGCAACAAGCCCTCAGTCTCTAAAGGGTTTGTGTGGTTTAAGGATTTTTTGCCATTTTGCCTCTCCAAATACACACTATGAGCTGCTACTGTGAAAATTAGCATCACGGTGGTTGTAAGACCTTCTTCAAGTGAAGGTAGGCTTTCAAACTATCAGCTGCCAGACACCCACAAGCTCTTCAAAGCAGATTTTTGGAGTCCCTGAATGACCCATTTCATTGTCTCGTTTGCTCTTTCCATCAGCTCCCTATCAGAGATAAAATCCACTGCTTTGGGATGTCAGTGTGGCAATCAGCCCCATGCATCATGAGTTAGAAGTGATCCAGGTGGTGCAAGTGCTTATCCCAAACCAGTAGGCTCTCGCTGCTAGCCCTCAGTCTTTCCCCCAGACATTGGGAATGGTTCACCTGACTCACATGCACAACACAGATCCAACTTCAGTGGCTTCCCACCAGACTTGAAGTCCCCATCTGCCAAGTCCTTTACCTGCTGTGTAGGTCTTCAGAGTGGCACGAGCTTTAGAGACATTCCTGGAGCCTCCCGTAGAGAGCACCTGACCTGTTCACAAACTACCCTGGAGAGCAAATATTCCGTTCCCTCTACAGATTTCCTGCCATTTCTGAATTTCCTATTGTTCCTAGAGAAATAAATCCTGAATTATAACCCTGCTTGGTGCTGCACTTCTCCCTAGAGCTAGGAATATGTTGATTCTGTGAATAATGGAAAGACCTTGGCAAATAGAATATAATATATATATATAAAATATCCATTTCCTCCCACTAAATAATTCCAT